>MU396755.1:0-201293 GCA_022578855.1 Nemania serpens
CTTTAAACCTTGCAATATTACCTTTTATAGGCAGCGCCTTAGCTTTAGCCTACTATTTTTACTGTTTTTTTTTTTTTTTTTTTTTTTGCAAACTATATTTACATAACTATATTAATATTACCATTTATTCAGTATTATATTTATAGTATATAAAAAGAAAGTATAAAGCTTTTTTTGCTTTATAAAATAAATTAAACTTAATATAAATAAGTCGATTTTATAAGCTAATTATTTTATTTATTTTTTAACTTTTTATAGTTTAGCTTGTTGCTATAAATATTTCTTTAATAAGTTACTAAATAAATAGTATTTTTTATATAGTTTAAAATATATTTAATTACTAATTTTAAATTTTATAAGCTTATACTTACTATTATAGTACTTTTTAGCTTAAGTTAACATAAAATCTATTGCTAGCTTAGCATTTTTATAAAAGTGTTTGCAAAAAAAGTATAAGTTATTATAATTAAAAGCAGTATTTATTTTTATAAATATATTATTAGGCCTAAAAAGCTTAAATTTAAAAAGTTATTTATGTATAAACAACTTAATTACTTTTAAATAAGCACTATTTAAGTTTTATTAAAGTATTAGCATTAAATTAACCTAATTATTCTTAAGGTTAGCAAATAAGTAGTATTAAATAATTATTTTTACTATTTAGTTTTTTTGTTTAAATAACCTATTATTTTAAAAGTAGTATGCTATTATTATAAGTAAGCATGCTTTAAAAGTTATTTATATACCTTTTTAAAAGTTAAAAGTAAATTTTTAGTTTTAATTAAAAATAAGACTTATAAGTATGCTTTAATTATATAATAGCAATTATTTAGCAAGTATTATACTTTAGTTTTTAGCAGTATACTTTTTATTTTTAGAAATAAATAGCATATATTTAATATATATTACTATTATAAATATATTATAATAATTATAGCTTTTTAATTATTATAAGGTATTAATTAATAGTACTTTCAATAAGTTAATAATAAAATCTATAGCTATAGTTTTTATAAGCTTTATATTTTTTAGTTAAATTAGTTAATAGTTTTTAAAAGGAATTTTTTTTTAATAATATAAGTTTTATATTTATTATAATATTTTAAATATATTATAACTTTTTTTATTTTAAAATAAATTAAGTAGTTATTTAATTTTTTTATTATTTGTTATTTTTTAAAGTAGTACTTATTATTATATATTATATTTAAAAATTTGCTTATTTAGCCTTTAGAAATATAAAACTTATATATTCTTTTATAATCTATATTATATAAAAGCTTATTTTTAATTATAAAAAGATATTTTATATATAAAAAATTGTTAATACTTTTATTAATATTTTAGCAAATTTTTTATAAAATAGCTTTATATATAAAATCTTTTTAATAATTTATAATAATTTTAGCTTTTATTTTTAAGTTTATAATAGCTTTAAAAACTTGTTATATAATTTTTATAGTTTAAATTTAATTTAAAATTAATTCTTTATTAGATTGCTTAATTTTACTAGTTTTATTAACTATATTTATAATATCTTTTAATTAACTAAGTATATTAAGTATAAAATTCCTTTTGCTTTATAAATAATATACTTGCAATTTGTATTAAAATAAATAAATAAATATATTAATTAACTATTTATTAGCTTAATTTATTAATACTATATTTATGTTTATTTAATTAAAAATCTTTTTAGTAACTAAATAATCTATTAAAACAAGAACTTTGTTTTAAGCCGCTTTAACTATAATATATAAGCCCTTATATACTTATATTATATAAGCTATTTTTATTTTAAATATGCTATATTATAACTTTAGGTTAAATATATAATAGCTAAAAAATATTATCGGTAGTACTTATATATTAAAAATAAAAGTACTAAGCTTTTACTAGTAGCTATTTTTAAAATAAAACATTATTACTTTAATATTATATTTTAAAAATATATTTACTTATATAAAAAATATTTTAGCTAAATTATAGTAATATAAAATAGTATAATTATAAATTAGGTTTTATATTGCTTAAAATAACAATTTTTTAGCCTTAATTAGTTTATAGATAGTATTTTAATAATATGCTTAATATTTGTTAAAATTGCTATTAATAATATAGTTTTTTTTTCTTGTTTAATAGTGCTATTTTTTTATTTTATAGCAGTTTAGTAACCTTAGCATAATAGAAAAATAGGATATAAAAAAACCTACTACTGCTTAAGTATTATTTTAGCGCTTTTAATTAATTTAAAAACTTTAAATTTTTAAAAGCTTTTAATTACTTAACTATTATAAATAATTTTAAGCTATTAATGCAGAATTTAAGAAGTTTTATAAAAAAGTACTTTAAAAACAATTTTTTTAATAATATAGTTATTTTATAATTATAAAATAATATCTTTTAATTAGGCTAAGTAGTCCTTTTTAGTATTAGAAAATATAACAATATTATTAATAAATACTTAATAGTAGTTTTTATGTAGTTTTAGTAGCTTATTTATAAAGTGCTATATATATGCTAATAAATTATAAAATCTTATTAAAGCTATAGTTAATTGTTTTGGTTTTTTAAGGCTAATAATAGTAAAATAATTATAATAGTTTAAATAAACTTTAAATTAGTAAAAAAAAGAAATTATATTAATAATACTAATATATATATATTTTTAAAGGTAATTTAAAAACTTTTAATTATAAAAGCAATAAGTAGTTATTAAAAATAGCTAGCTTATTAAAAGCTTAAAAATCTATTATAGGTTATTTAAACTTATTTTTTTTATAACTAAATTATAAATATAAAGTAAGCAAATAAAAAAGGTTTATTAACTTATTTTATATATTTTTACTAGTATAATTAATTATATACTATATTAATAGCTTTTTTATTTTTATGATTTAGTAAATATAAATAACTATTAAGTTTAGTTTACTACTAGTTATTAATTAATAAAATTTTTATTTAATCCTTTTTAAAGATATTAATAATGCTTTAGTTTATTTAGATTTTAGAAATATTTTCTAATAATTAAAGCAGATTATATATTAGAATATCTTTTTTAGTATAAATCGATTGCTAGTAGGTTTCTTAATGAAGGTTGTAAAGTGCTTAATTTTTCTAAGACTACGTCTGCTAAGACGCTGTTTATAAAACAGCGTTTATTTATAAGTAGGACACTGTTCCATGGGACAGTGTCTAGGATGACGTTATCTATAGGAGATATTACCGATATAACCGGTTTACCCCGGTATTAAAACACGCGGTTATAGGTCGAGAATTGTCTTTAACAATAATAAAAACCTAAAGGTATAAATAAGAAAAAAAATGCTTGTTAGTGCTTATTCTAGCGTTGTTAAACTAGGCTAAAATAGTGTTATAGACGTTATTAGTTATAAATATATATTTATTATTTAGCTTAAACTAAAAGGCTTTTTTTTTGGTTACATTTTTTACTTAAAGCTTAAAATACTTTTTTGTAATATAATATAAGAAAAACGTAGTTTTTTTAAGGAACTACTTTTTATAATAACAGTATTATAATGTTATAATTTTATTAGTATTAGTTATATTAAGTTAGAAAATAAAATAAGAATTAGTAAGCTTTTATTTATTGTTTAAATATTTAATAAAAATTTCTTTTTTGCTATTTTTAGTAACTTTTTTAATTATAATATAGCTTTATTACTTTAATTTTATTTTTAAGCAATAATATTACCTTTATTAATAAGCACTAAGATTTTATTTTTAATGCTGGCGTAAGATTTATTAGTTTAACAAGGTTAAATTTATTAATAATATATTTGTTTATATAGTTGCTAAATTTAATAAAAGCGTTTTTTTGTAGCTATATTCTTTATTATTATATTTATAATTGCTATTATAATTATAAAAGTATTTTCTTTAATAATTATAACTATAGCTATTATTATAGCTATTATAACTTTAATTATTATAGCTTTAGTTATATTATTTGTAGCTAAAACTTTTACATTTATAATACTAATAGTTTAAGTAAAAACTATAGCTTTAAAAGCTATAGTTGCTATAAAAGTAGTAATTATAAAAAGCTTATTAATTATTATAACGCTTTTTTTAATTAGTAACTTTTTTATATATAATTAGAAAATTTAAGCAATTAGTTATATTAACTTTAACTTTTTTATATTTTATAGCAAAAAAAAATATATTACTTTAAATAGCAATATTTATTAGCAAAATATTTATTTGTTTGTTATATTAGTTAAATAGTATACTTAAAATCTTACTAAAAAAACTATTATTTAAAATAACTTATTTTAGCTTTTTTATAAAAAAGCTTAAATTTAATATATTAATATTTTAAATAATGTTATTAAAGTTGCTATAAAAGCAAGTTTTAATTTTACTTTTTTTAAAATTAAACTTAAGTATTATTATAATACTGCTAATACTTTTAAAGCTATTTTTACTACTTTTTATACTAAAGATATAGTTTTTTTAACATTTTTATTTATACTTAAGCTATAAAAATAATATAAAATTATAAAAACTATAGCTTAATAACTAAAGCATAATTTACTAGCTATATTTAAAACTATATTTTAAATTATAATAAATTTATAATAAATTTAATAATTATACCTTATTAAACAACTTTTTTATATATATTAAAAGTAAGCAAAAAGTTTATTATACTATATTAAAAAGTTATAAAAAATATTTTTTAGCTAAATATTTAACTACTTTGCTATTAATAGTTTTAATAATTAATATATTTATTTTTTAAATATAAAAACTTTTAGCTAACTTTAGATTTAATAATATTAAAAGTTATAAGATTTTTATTTATAATAATATTACTTTTATTTATAATAGCTTTAGCAGCATTAAAAATATTATTTATTATAGTTTTAATAAAGCTTTTTTATATTACTGCTTAAATAGCTATAGCTATTTTTATAGCTTATTACTAAGTAGCTAAATTTATAGCTAAATTTAGAAGTAGTACTGCTATTTTAAATAGTAATAATTAAAAAGTTAATAAAACTAAAAAATTTAGAGTTTATAAATATAGCTAAGTTATTAAAAATATATATTAATATTATTAAATAACTAATAATATTTATAAAAAAGAAATTATATAATAATATTTTTATATAATAGGAAATATAAGTTATATTTTTTTAGTTAAAATAACTAAGTTAATATTGTTATTAAATTTTTTTAACTTTAATAAAGAAAACTTAAACTTTTTTAAAAAGTTTAAAAAAAAAGTTATATAATAAAAAATAGATTTAAATAAAGTTAAAAAAGTAAAAAATAAAGTTTAAGTATAAGCTATAAAATTAAAAAAATTGTTATAAATAATACTAACTATATTTTTGTTTAAGTTTACAAAAATATTTAATTTTTATATAATACTAAATTAAATAAAACTATTTTTTACTAATTTATTTGCTATATAAATAGCTACTTTAGCTATAAATATATTTATTATTTATTTTAGTAAATAGTTTTTAATAAGTATAAAATAAGTATATTATTTATTAAAAGCTAGCTTAAAAAAATAAAATTGTAAAAAAAGACAGAAAATAAAGCAAAAAAGCTAATTAAAAGTTTTTTGCTTAATTTTTTAAACCTAAAAAAGCTTAACATTATTTTTTAAAAATACTACTACTTAAAAGCAAAAGTAATAGTTTTATAGTTTTTAAAAAAATAGATCTATTTTTATAAAAGAAGTAAAAAATATAATTATAAAAAACTATAAAAAGACTAAAAAAAAAAACTAAAAAAAAACAAAAAAAAATCTAATTTAAACTAATATTAGCAGAAAAACAAAGTTTAAATAAGCAGTTATTTAATATTTAAAATAAAAGTACTATTTAATAAATTATTTAATAATATTTAACAACTTATAAATTGTACTAAATTAAAGTTTAATATAAAATAACAAAAATATAAATAAAAAGTTGTAATACTAAATAAAGCATGCTAAAAACATTAAAAGTATTTAAAGTTATTATAAATAAAGTATTTAAATATATACTAGGTATATAATTAAAACAAGTTAACAAAAATAGTAAAGTTAGAAATATTAAGCGTTTTAAGAATCGGTTTAAAAAATGTTTGTTTTAAAAGTATTTATAAATTAAAAATATAAAATAAGTGTTTATATAACTAGAAATTAAAAAAAGGCAACTATAATTTTAATAAAAGTATATAAAAAAGTAAAAAATAAAATAAAAGGTAGTAAAAGTAGCTTTAAACTATTAAGCATTTATTTTAAAAACTAATAAATTTTGCATTAGTAAAAAAAAAAGTCTTAGTTTATATAAAGTAAACTATTTTTAATAAAAAAAAGTTTGCTTATAAGCTAATAACTTTTAAAAAAAAAAGTATAAAGTTGCAACTAAAGTTACTAATTATTAATTAGTAAATCTTTTAATAAAAGTTATAAAGTGCTTAATTTTTCTAAAACTACGTTTACTAAAACATTATTTATAAAACAGCATTTATTTATAAGTAAAACACTGTTTTATAAAATAATATTTAAAATAACATTATTTATAAAAGATGTTACCTATATAACTGGTTTACTAATTGCTTACTTAGTATAACGATTTAGTATTTTTTTAATAACTTTTTAATACTAAAAAAAACACTTTTAAAATTTTAGGCTTTTTTTCTTTATTTAAAAATAAATTTATTTGTAAATATAATTAAGCTATAAATTCTACTATATTATAAACTGCCTTTATTAACAAAGTTTTATTTAAAGTTTTATAAATTTTTAAAATATTAATTATATTGCTTATATTACTTATACTATATATATTATCTAAAGTTATAATAATTAAATAATAAATATTAGTAATAAAGGCTTAAAAATAGAAATTAAAAGTATTTTTTAATTAATATAAATATTATTAAGTATAGTAAAATTATTAGCTACTTAGGTATTTATAGTAGCAGTAGCAGTATTAGTTAATTTAGCGTTAATATTTATAACTTAGAATGCTAAAGTTACTACTATTATTATTACTTTAAAATACTTTTACTAACTTGCTTTAGTATAAGTTTTATTTATATTAGTTTGTTTCTAAATAGTATTAATATAAGTTTTTTAAAAAATTATAACTAGTTTTATAAATAGGTTAATTATTACTATTATATATAATATAATTAATTTTACTAAGGCTATAATACCGTTTATATATATAAGCTTAAATATAAAATTATAATTAAATAGTAGTAGCTTATATAAAATAAGAGCTTATATTATAATATCTGCTTTTAATATTGTATTTTAGGCAATAATTACTTTATAAACGCAGAAATATATATAAAGCTATAGTTAAAAACATATTTTAAATTCTAAAGTACCTATAAAAAAGATTTGCTATACTATATAATTAATTATAGCTTTACAAAGTATAAAGAAACTATTGCTAAAAAAAGCATAAGTTTAATATTATTATTAAGTATTTATATAGACTTAGTAATTTTTATTAATTTAGAAAATCTATATATATTATAGCTTAAAATATAAAAAGTAAAAGTTGCCTATTTTATATATTTAATTTACTTTTTTTAATACTTTTAATATATGTTTTTTTAAGTTTAATAGTATATTTAATACTAATAAAAAACTTAAATATAATAAAACTTTATTCTGCTTTTATATTAGCATAAATAGTTAGGTTATTTTTATTAAACTTGCTATAAACTATAATTTTAAAATATAAAAATTAATTATAAATTAAACTAACTACTTAATTATTTAGCTTAAGTAGCATTAATTTTACTTTAGGTATAATTAGCTTGCTATTCTTATTTTTAATGCATTTTTTATTATAGTTATATAATAAATATACTAAATTTTTAAAGGTTAAAAAAAAGAATTTAAATCTTTAAAAGTTTTATATAATTTAAAGTGCTTAAATAACTTGTTATATAATATAAATAAGGTTTTATAGTAATTATAAATATAATATATAAAAAGTATAAAAAAGTTAATTTAATTTGCTTTATCGGTTGCTTATTATAATAATATATATATTAATTGCATTTATATATTAAATTAAAAATTGTTTTATAATATTTATACTTACTACTATAGTTTATAACTATAAAAGCTTTATTTAAGCTATTTACTAAAGTTATTAAAAATATGTCTAATAACTTTACTTTATTTTTAAACGTATTATTATTTATAAAATAAGTATAATCTTTATTATATTTGTTATATTTATTTTTATATTTATTATAACTATTTCTTTATTTTTAGCTTTTTTATTTTTAATATAGTTTTTTAAACTTATTTTTATTTTTATTTTTATTGTTAGTATTTTAATAGGATTTACCGCTATTATACTTATTATTTTTTTAAACTTATTATAACTTAGCTTAAAGTACTTAAAAAACTTAGCTTTTTTATAATTATTATATTTTTAATTTTGCTTTCTAAATTTATTTAAACATTTATTATAAGTTACTGCTAATAAAAACAGTTTAATATAAATAACATTAGTTATATAGTTAGCCAAAGTTATTATTAAACTAAGTATTTATAAAAAGTATTTAATATTTAAGCTTATGTTTATTTAAATTATAGTTATAATATTATACTAATTAAAATTATTATTATTTAAAGTTTTTATAGCTTAAGTATATTTAAGCTTTTTTAAAATAATTATATTATAGCTATATTATTATATGTTATATTTGGTAGCTTAAAATATATACTTTTAAACTTTTTAGTTATATTAAGTTTAATTTATTTTATAAAGCAAAAAAGCCTTATACTCTTTTTTTGCATACTATAAATATAATACTGGATAAATAGTAATATTAATATAGTTATTTAAATATGGTTTGCAAAAAAAAAAAGCAAAAATAGTAAAAATAGCAGGCTAAAGCTAAGGCGCTGCCTATAAAAGGTACTATCGCAAGGTTTAAAGCAAAAAAGTTACACTAAAACTTTAACAGAAGCTATGCATACAAAAGTAGATAAAGGAGTCGAAAATCTTATATAGCGAGAGGCTTATCTGTCTTTTTTACTAATTATACCAACTATACCAATTATACCAACTATTCTAACTACTTTAACCATTTTTTCTACCGAAAATAACTTAAATATTAGATTACTTATGTTTAAACATTTATACTTATAATTAAAAGTAATACTAATAAATAACCTAGCATTTAAAAAAGCAATTATATAATTGCTAAAAGTAGTAAAAATAAAAAATGCTTTTATTGCTAACCTTATAAACCTATAAAAAATCTACCTTTTAAAAATATACTACTTAGCTTATTTAAATAATAAATTTTAAAAAAAAGAAAAAATAACTAAGTTATTATAAATTATATAAACAAACCTTAAAAAGCTTAAAGCTTATAGTTATAATATTTATTATTTATATAAAGATAATATAGCTAATAAATATATAAAAGCTTTATTAATTATATAAAAGCTATTATAAAGCTTTATATAATAATATAGCTATTAAAAAACTTAGTAGTAAGTAATAAATATAGTAAGAATAAAAAGCAAAAAGTAAAGCTAAAATAAATAGTTTAGCAATAAAATTAGAAATTAGCAACAAAATTAGAAATTAGCGGTAACAAATTAGCAAAAAGTAGCTAAAAACATATTAATAAAATAAAATATAGTATCTAAGTTTTCTTAAACATAATAAATAAGCTAAAGCTTTTATTTAACCTTTAATACTTTTCTTTTTATTTTTTATAATATCTTAATTTTTAAACATAATATTAAAGTTTTTTTTAATTGTTTTATTTTGTTAATTTTAGTTTTATAATTAATATACTATATAGCTAAAAATTGCTATATTATTTAAAAACTTTAGCAGCATTTTTAAAAAAAGAGGTTTTTTTAGTAAAAGTAGTATACTTATTGTTTTAAAATCTTAAATTTATTATGCTATTATAGGCTAGAAAAATAGCAATAAAAGTTATTTGCTTTATAATTTATGCTTTATTAAAAAATAATTAAATAGGTTTATTAAAAGAAATTCTATATATTATAGTTTTAGTATTAAGTTTTTAATTAAAGATATTACTTTGCTAAACTTTTACTAAAAGCTTTTATTTATAGCATACTAGCTTTTATTTATAAAGTTAAACTATACTAATTAAAATAATAAAAAGAATAATACTATATAAGTTTTATAAAAATATAATGCTTATATATATATATATAGTGCTAAATATATAATATACTAATTATAAATGCTAATTATACTTATACTATATATAAGGCTTATTACTTATTTATTAGCTATTTTATAAAAAGTTTTTTAGATATAGTATATATAATTTATAAATTAATAAATATTAACTTATATAAAATATAATTATAAAATTAGAAATTATATATTGTTAAAAAAGCTAACGCAATAATAAATATATAATATAAGCTAAAGTTTAAAAAAACATTAACTAATAATACTATAAATGTTAACTAAGTTAAATATAATAGTACTAAAAATAAATATAGCTACTTAAAATATTAATTAAGCTATAACTTATTAAGCTTGGTTTAATTTAGTATAAATTTATAAATATAACCGTAAAGTTATTTTAATTAAAAGCGTTTTAGTTAGTAAACGTTAAAACAAATATTTTGTTAAAAAAGCTTACATTATTTAATAAGTCTAAAATATTAATACTTTTATTAAAAAAACCTAGCAATAATATTAGTTAAAAAATAACAAAAGTATTATATACCTTTATTAAAAAAGCCTAGCATATAATACTACTGCTAAAAAAAAGAACTAAAAGTATAAAGTTTGTAAATCTTATTGCACTATTTAATAAAAAGTACTAAAAATAGTGCTATAATTAAGTCTAAATATAAAAAAGTTAATTTATTAGAAAAAGCCTTATAAAAAGCTCTCTTTATATATAAAAACTTAAGGTTTCTATATTTAATCTATAGTAGGTACTTTATCTAAGGTTTCTTTATTTATTTATATTAAACCTTATTTAATACTTTTAATATATATTTTATAATATTTATTATATATTTATATTAAGTTTATTTTATTTTATAAAGTAAAAAAGCCTTATATTTCCTTTTTTATATATTATAAATATAATACTAAATAAACAATAATATTATTATAGTTATTATTATTATATATTTAATTTTTAATATATAGAAAAATAATGTTATTTATTACTAAATTTTTTAATAGCTATAGCTACGTTATTATATAAAGCTTTATAATAACTTTTAAGCTATTAATAAAGCTTTTATATAGTTATTAGCTATACTTTCTTGTTTAAATAGGCTTTAAAGCTATTTTTATTTTAAAGGTTTATTAAATCTATTTATATAATTTATAATAGTTTATCGATTTTATAAATATTTAGTTATTAGTTATATAAATAAGGTAAATAATATATATTAAGTAAATATATATATTTAATAGCTATTAAGTAGTTAATATTAATATTGTTTATTTTTAAACGCTTTAAAAGCTATAAAATAGCTGCTTTAAGTATTAGGTTATATATAACCATTATAATTAATTATTAGTTAGTTAAAATAGTTAGTTAAAATAGTTAATATAGTTAGTATAATTAGTAGAAAAAACAGATAAGCTTTTTGCTATAATTTTTAACTCTTTTATTTACCTTTATATATATATAGCTTTTATTAAGGTTTTAGCGTAACTTTTTTGTTTTAGACTTTATAATAACACTTTTTATAGATAATATAAACACTTTAGCTTTAGCTTGCCATTTTTACTATTTTTGCAATTTTTTTTTACAAACTATATTTAAATAACTATATTAATATTACTATTTATTTAGTATTATATTTATAGTATATATAAAAAAAGTATAAAGCTTTTTTTACTTTATAAAGTAAATTAAACTTAATATACTTTTTATTTACTTATAAAATATTATAAATATTATATATTTAAGCAATAATACTAACATGTATATTAAACTTATTAATTTATTATTTTTAAAAAAAAATTATACTAGAATTTATATATATATATATATATTTACAAACTATATTTAAATAATTATATTAATATTATTATTTATTTAATATTATATTTATAATATATAAAAAAATAAAGCTTTTTTTACTTTATATTAAATTTAATTAATTTTATAAAGCAAAAAAAGCCTTATACTCTCTTTTTATATACTATAAATATAATACTAGATAAACAGTAATATTAATATAGTTATTTAAATATAGTTTATAAATAAAAAAAGCAAAAATAGTAAAAATAGCAGGCTAAAGCTAAGGCGCTTACGTTGCCTATAAGGAGTGCTATTTTAAGGTTTAAATTAAAAAAGTTATGCTGAAACTTTAACAGAAGCTATATATATAAAGGTAAATAAAGGAGTCGAAAATTAAACTTATATAGCAAAAGACCTGTTTTTTTTACTAATTACACTAATTATACCAATTATACCAATTATACTAACTACTTTAACTATTTTAACTATTTTTTTTTACTAAAATAACTTAGATATTTATAATTAAAAATAATACTAATAAATAACCTAGCTTTTAAAAAAGCAATTATATAATTACTAAAAGTAATAAAAATAGAAAATATTTTTATTACTAATTTAATAAACTTATAAAAGATTTACTTTTTAGAAATATATTATTTAGCTTATTTAAATAATAAACTTTTAAAAAAAAGTAGTTAAGCTATTATAAATTATATAAATAAACTTTAAAAAACTTAAAGCTTATAGTTATAATATTTATTATTTATATAAAAATAATATAGCTAATAAATATATAAAAGCTTTATTAATTATATAAAAGTTATTATAAAGCTTTATATAATAATATAGCTATTAAAAAACTTAGTAGTAAATAATAAATATAGCAAAAGTAAAAGATAAAAAGTAAAGCTAGAATAAGCGGCTTAGCAGTAGAATTAGGAATTAGTAACAAAATTAGAAATTAGCGGCAGTAAATCAGCAAAAAGTAGCTAAAAATATATTACTAAAATAAGATATAGTATTTAAGTCTCCTTAAATATAGTAAATAAGCCAAAGCCCTTTTTTTATTTTATAAAATTAATTAAACTTAATTTATATATATATATTATAAAGTAGTTAGAATAGTTGGTAAAAAAAACAGATAAGCTTTTTGCTGTATGGAATTTTTAACTCTTTTATCTACCTTTATATATATGTAGCTCCTGTTAAAGTTTTAGCGTAACTTTTTTGCTTTAAATTTTGCGATAGTACCTTTTATAAGTAGTATTTCAGCTTTAGCCTACTATTTTTACTATTTTTGCTTTTTTTTTTTTTTTTTTTGCAAACTATATTTAAATAACTATATTAATATTACTATTTATTTAATATTATATTTATAGTATGCAAAAAGAAAATATAACGCTTTTTTTGCTTTATAAAATAAATTAAACTTAATATATATAATATGCTATATAAGTAAATTAATAATATAAGTAAATTAATAACTTTTTCATACCTTTGTATATATAACTTAAATAATTTAACTATAATATATTTAATTAATTAAATTTAATTGGAATTATATTTGCTAAATGTTTTTATACTATTTTAATAAGTATATATATTATGCTTAAGCTTGCTATATGTTTTATATTATTATATATATATAATATTAGCTTTTATATAATAACTATTTATATATACTTTATGTAAAATCTGCTTTTTAATAGCTTGTTTAGCCTTAAAATTCTATTTTTATTATATAGTAAAAGATTTTTTATTTTAAATATATTTATTTTTTATATAGTAATATCAGCTAAGTTTATAGTTAGTTATATAAAGTGCAGCATTTTTTTCTTTTAATAAGTAAACTTTATATATAAGTATTATTATACTTTTTATAACTTAATTAACTACTTTAAAATTTTTTTTTAGCAAACTATTTTAGTATTATATAACTTTTTGTTTAATATAGTTTATTTAAAATTATATATCTTTAATATTATATAAGGTTTATAATTGCTAAAAAAAAAAGTATACTTTAGCTAATAACGATAATTTAAGTAATATTTTAGTTAGCAATTTAGTTTTAAGCTATAAAATAATATAATTTAAATTATATAAAACTAATCTAATGTTTTAAAAACCTTTCTAAATATTTAATTTAGTTATAAAAGCTTTATATGCTAAATAAAATGTTAAAAGAAATTATTTCTTTAAAATATATATAATATATACTTATATTAATTTGTTAATTTTTTTTGCGTATATATGCTTTAAAAAACTAAAACAACTAATATTAAGAGATTAAAAATGATATAATAAGTGCAAAAGTATATAAAAGGTAATAATTTTATATTTTTTTGCATATAACTTAAATTTAATAAAGTAGTAGCTTTTATAGCTATTAAAAATTAATAAGCAATAAATACTTTTTATATAATATATAATATATTTATTAAAATGCTAAATTTAATTAAAACCTTGTTTATTTATTATTTAGCTATTTTTTATTGTTATAATAACTTAGTTAACTAAACAGTAATTTGCTATTTTTATACTATAAAAAAAAAAAATTTTTTTTTGCTAAAATAATATATAAAGGAACAATATAATTATATATACTATTACTTTAAATAACAAATAACTATTTTTAATTACTAGTATATATAAATTTTAATTGTTTGTATTTATTAGAAGTTATAATAACTATTTTTGTACTAATTTTATCTATTATAAAGCTAGTTTTATTAAAGTTATAAATATTTTTTTTAAAAATCTTAAATTTATTAGTTATTAGTTATATAAGTATATATTACTTTTAATATATATCGAAATTTTTACAAAAGATTTGCTAATAATTGATTTTTTAACAAAAATATATATAAAGGTTAAATTGTTGTTATATAAAGTTAGAAGCTTAATTAATACTAACTATAGTTATATTATATATATATAAAAAAAAATTAGCTATATTTTTAATACTATTTAACTAAAAAAGAAATAATTGTAAAATAAGGTTTATTATATATTATATAATAGTTTGTTTTTTATATTTTGATAATTTTTGCTATAGTAGTACTTTTGTTTATTATATAAGCATACTAAGCTGCTAATTATAAAAGGTTATATAAGAAATATTATAAATTTTTGTTATATAATTAATAATTAATTTTTAATTTTATATAAAAGCTTAAAGTATAAGCTATACGTTTTTTTTGTTTTAAGAGCGCGTTATTATACGTTATTAAAAAAATGTAAACAAAAATAATATATATAAAAGTAAGAAAAGTTATTAATTTACTTATATTATTAATTTATTTATATAATATATTATATGTTATTATAAATATAAAAATTATATAGTAAAGCTTTATTAGCTATAAAAACATATAATATAGCTAATATATACTAATAAAGAATACTTTTATTAGTACTATTAATTTTTATTAATAGATTAAATAAAGTAAAAACTTTAGGTTTTTACTTTAAAAGCAGGTTTTATAGGCTACTTTTATTTAATTTATATTTTCTTTTACAGACTTAATTACTACTAAAATATAAGTATTATAACTATACCTTTAGTATATTATACTAAATAGTAGCTAATATTTAAAAGATTAATTCTTGAATTCTTTATTTGCTGGCAAAATATATATATAGAGTGGTTTTTTTAATCTCTAATTATATAAAATTTTAGTATTTTAGTTAGGTTAGTTTTTTAATACTTAACTATATTTTTTATATATATTAACAGAGTAATTTTTTTAACCTTTGTTATAAAATATATATATTTAGCTATTTTATAAGCTATACTAATTAAATTAGCTTATAGTATTTAATTATTATTAATTACTAATTTAACTAAGTCTAGCTATTTTATAATTATTTATTTATTAACCTTAGTTAATAGATTGTTTTATTAAGCTTTAAGCTATCGATTTAATAATTAAGCTAATATAATCTTTATAATACTAGCTAAAATTACTATAAATAAGCTTAATTTTTATAAGTTTTTTTATATATATTAGTAAGTTTAAACCTTTTTTTTTTTTAGTAGCTATACTATTTAAAATATTATTATATTTATTAAAAAACGAAAATATAGTTACTTTAAATATATTATATATAATATTATATTTTTTTATTATATTTTTTTATTTTTTATAATATAAGTTATTTTATATAGCTAATACTAAATAAAGCTTAATTTTTTATTACAAATTTTATAAAAAGTATAAAAAGCATAAATTATAAAATAGCTAATAATGGTTAATATATAACTAATATATAATTAAAGTTTTTATATTATTAATTAAAAATTACTAAATTATAAATACTTATTTATAATAAATTTATAGCTTTTATATACTTTTATATACCTTATATATAATTTTTACTTAATTAGTTATAATTAAGTCTTAAGATATATTATTTATATTTTTTTAATTAGTATAAGTAATAATATTTAATATAAATTTTAATTTAATAATTAAAAAGTTTAAAAAGCTATATAAAGTATAAAACTTAACTTTAAAATTTATTAAAGCTAGCTTTTTACTACTTTTATTTACTATATTACTTTTTAAGCTTTTAGTATTATTATTTAAAGTATTAAAAGTAGCTTAAATATTTAATAAGTTATTAGTAAAACTATTAATTACTAAATTTATAATTTTTTTATTGCTAAAGCTTAAGCTAAAGCTAAAAAAAGAAATTTTTTATTAGTAAATATAATACTTAAACTATAAATTTAAAATAATAAACGTTTAGCTAAAGTTTTTTTATTAGCTAAAAAACACGTCTAACAGGAGCCGGGGTCTCCTCCCCCACACGAAATGTACCACCTCCCTCTCCTTGAGATGGCCTCTCAGCTGCGGTCATACTGACGAGCTGGCGATGGGACGTTTCGGGGGCAGCAGGGTCTCCTGCTAGTGTTTCGCCCGGGGTCCGTCGCCAGGACGGATCAGGGCGAAGATGAGCTTGAGCACGAGAGTGGTTAAAAATAGCTGCGGCCAAGGTCGGTTGGACGCTCGAGCGTCTCTTTGATAAATCGACTTGAAGCTCGCTGCCGGCCTGGGTCTTTGTGCCCTGAGCACTGCCGCTTCCTTCTGAACTTGGATGTGGAATACGACCACGTGTAACTCGGGCTGCGATGTCGGCGGCTGGTTTCTTCTTGCTGCTGTCCTCGTCCGAGGAGCGGCTGGAACTGATGATAGTCTGTAGAGTACTATACGCAGTGCTCCTCGGCCGAACCGCAGCCCTCCTTCGGTGGTCAGTGCCGGCAGGCTGGTCGTCGATCGATGTGGCCTGCAGGGGCAAGCCACCATCATTATGTGCCAGGGAATTCGTCATCATTGAGGCAGGGACCCCATGGACGAAGCTAGCACCGGAGCCGTGAGGAGCTACGTGAATCTCATATTGATTGCTCAGTGAATACCGTGATCGCGCACATATATCAGCAATGCGATCTAGATCGGCACCGATGTCATCTTGGATGTCTGTCATGATGCTCTGGAAGCGGAAGGCCTCGAGGGACGGAAGCTTCGCATCGTCCTTGGCCGAGCTCTTCCGACTGACGAGCGGACGTATCAGAGCCATGGCAAATCCCGCGTGGTGGTGATCTTGTCTGGATGAGGGGACATTGGGCCTACCCTTGGTGCCGGAGATAGCGTCTCGCCGAGATGTGGTATGAGCATGTGTAGAGGACGAGGCAGGGCCTGAATAGGTACGGACTAAGATGGGTTGGGACGAGGTGCCAGTGGTAGGACCGTTGGTGGTTGGCGGTGGGCCAGAGGTGTCGGTGTATGGGTGGCGGACCGTGGGCTGGGGGCGGCTCAGCTCCCGCAACTTGGTGGTGCGATCGGCAGCGTTGGTATCACTGAGGGGAATGGGTCGTCCCTGCGCGGTACGCGGCGCGAGCGAGACAGGCGAAGTGTTGGGTCTCGACGGGAATAGAGGCACAAATCGGCGGGACGAGGTAGATCTAGACGAGGAGGATGGGATGGGCGCTTTGGTTGGAGACGTCGGACAATCAGAGCGCGGTGAGGCCATCACGACCGAGAACAAGGCAGCGGGCAAATGAGAGAAGGGGAGACCAAGATAAGGTGAAATAATGCTTAACCTTGTAGTTACATAGAATTAATATTATAAAGCTATAAATATTATATAAACTTAAAGCTTTCTATATATAAAAGCAAAAAAGCCTTTGCTTTAAATTAAGCTTAATAAAAAACTATAATTAAAAAACTATAATTTAATTTAATATATTTTTGTTATAGTAGACTTAAACTTTTAATAAATAATTAAACTATAAAATAACTAAAAGATAAAATAAGCTAAATATACCGGCAAATTAGCAATAATACTAGAATAAAAAAACACTATATAAAGTAAAATTAATAACTAAAGAGTAAAAAACTAACTAATAAACTTTTATATAAATAATAGCTTATATATAAAACTTTAATTTATAGATTAGCTAGTACTTTAGCTATATATATTAGGCTAAAAAACTTAAGCTATAATAATTATTTCTTTTTTTTAATTAAAATTAATCTCGATTTATATAGTATAAGATTTAATAAAGGTTGCTTAAACTTATTATATTACTTATTATATAAACTGCTATAAGCTATAGATTTTATTATAGTTAAATAGTACTATAAAGCCTTATTTAACTTAATTATAATTTAAAAAAAGTTTGCTATAGCTTTATTGCTAAATAGCTAAATTAACTTAAAGTACTATAAGGTAAAACATATATATAAAAATATAGAGCACCTAGTTAAGCTTTAAAATAATAATTACCTAACTAGGTTTAATAGCTATAGCTAGGCTATAGCTACTTTATAAGTTTTAAAATAAGCTTATAGCAACTTAAAAATAAAAACAAGTTATAAGCTTTAATAGTATAAGCTAGTATTACTAGCAGACTTTATATAAAGTAATATAAAAAACTAATTACTATAAATTTAATAATAGTTTAACTTTAATAAAAATATAAATTTAATATAAAGCTAAATTAATTAATAAAACAAATAACTAATAAAATTAAGTTAATAAAGCTATTAAACCTTAATAACAAATTTATAATAACTTAACTTTAATAAAAATATAAAACTTATATAAATTAAAACTAAATAAATTAAATAAACTAACTAATTAATATAACTAATAAAAATAACTAATAAAAATAATAAAACTAAAGAGTATATATTTACTAAAAAAAGCTTTATATAAAAAGAAAATTAAGCTTAAAGCTTTTTTTTTAGCTACTAAAAAATTAAAAAAAACTTTTACAATGTTTTTAAATAATAATTAATATACTAACAAGTAATATATAAATAAATAAACTTATTTAGTAATTTTCTTTTTAGTAAAACATTTAAAACTTTAATAGGTTTAATTATTATACTAATATGTATTAATAAGGGGTACCTTTATTAATACTATTAATCTTTATTAGTAAATTAGATAAGGTAGAAACCTTAGGTTTCCACTTTAAAGGCAGGCCTTATAAGCTACCTCTATTTAATCTATATCTTTTTCTACAGACTTAATTACTACTAAAATACTAGTATTATAAGTATACCCCTAGTATACCGTACTAAATAGTAGCTAGCGTTTAAAAGATTAATTCTTAAACTTTTTGTCTGCCGGCAGATTATACGCGCGGAATAGTTTTTCAACCTTTAATTGCATAAAACCTTAGCATTTTGGTTAGGTTAGTTTTTTAATACCTAACTATATTTTCTATATGCTATAGAAAGGTTTTTCAACCTTTATTATAAAACGTGTATATTTAGCCATCTTATAAGCTATACTAATTAAATTAGCTTACAGCATTTAATTGTTATTAATAATTAATTTAACTAAGTTTAGCTATTTTATAACTACTTATTTAACTTATTAACCTTAGTTAACAGATTGTCTTACTAAGCCTTAAGCTACCGATCTATAGATTTACCAATTATATCAAGCTAATATAATTTTTATAAGCCTATAATACTAGTTAGAATTATGTCCCGCAGGTAAGCTTAATTCCTATAAGTTTTTTTTATATATACTAGCAAGTTTAAACCTCATTTTTTTTTGTTTTCTACGTTAGTAGCCGTGTTATCTAAAATACTACCGCACCTATTAAAAAACGAAGATATAGTTACCCTAAGTACATTATACATAATATTACGTTTTTTTTAGCATATTTTTTTTGTTTTTTGTATTATAAGTCGTTTTATATAACTAATATTAAGTAAAGCCTAAATTTTTTAAATTTTGCAAAATATATAAAAAATATAAGTTATAAAATAGCTAATAACAGTTAGTATATAATTAGTATATAATTAGAGTTTTTAACTAAAATTGCTAAGTTATAAGTATTTACTTATAATAAATCTATAGCTTTTATATACCTTATATACGGCACTTACTTAATTAGTTATAATTAAGTTCTAAGATATATTATTTGTATTTTTTTAATTAGTATAAGTAGTAATATCTAATATAAACTCCGATTTAATAATTAAAAAGTTTAAAAAGCTATATAAAGTATAAAATTTAATCTTAAAACTTGTTAAAGCTAGCTTTTTACTACTTTTACCTGCTATATTGCCTTTTAAACCTTTAGCATTATTATTTAAAGTGCTAGAAGTAGCTTAAATATTTAATAAGTTGCTAATAAAACTATTAACTACTAGATTTATAATTTTTTTACTGCTAAAGCTTAAGCTAAAGCTAAAAAAAGAGATTTTTTGTTAGTAAGTATAATGCTTAAACTATAAATTTAAAACAATAAACGCTTAACTAAAGTTTTCCTATTAACTAAAAGAGTTTTTATAAAAGCTTTAAAATAAAAATAAAGCTTTAAATATAGTAAAACTTTCTAAGTTTAACAATAATAACATTAACTAAAACTATATTAACAAAAAACTTAAAAATTAAAGCTTATATAATTTGGAAATCTAGGCCTTCTTTATAGCTTTAATTAATTATATAGCTAAAATAGCTAATAAAATATCTAAGTTAACTAAAGCTATTTAAAAATAAAACATTTTATATTTATACTAATTAATTAACTTATAATAATTTAGTTAGTATAATAATTTTTTTTATAGAAAATAGAAATTCTTTTTTTAGTATAAGAAATAGTAAACGTTTTTTCTGCTTTTTTAGCAAAATTAACCTAAAAAATAAAAATCTTTATTACTATATTTTTTATTAAACCTAAAACTATAATTTAATAAACTTAAAAGTTAAAAATTAAAGATAACTTAGCTATACTTATTTTTAAGTTTAAATAACTTATTTATCTTTAAATTTTATTAAAATGCCGATATATTTTTTAAACTAGCTTTAAATTAAATAGGCTTTATAGCTAAATTAGCATTTAAATATACCTAACTTATATTTAAAGCACCGTTAGTATCTATATTTAAATTTAGCTAATATATATTATAAGCTAGTAATTATTATTTAAACTAGCTTTAAATACTAAATCTATTTATATAATATATATAAATACTACTGCTATAGGCTATATAGCAGCTAATGCTTCAGGCTTTAACATATAGTTTAATATATAAGGTATTACTTTTATAAGCGTTATAGTCTTAAATACCGCAGCTAAAATAAGTACTAAAAGTATACTTCAAAAATATAGCCTTAATAGTAGAATATTTATTTAAACTAAAACAACTTTATTATAACGGCTTATTATAATACCTAATATTATACCAATTTAATAAAGCTTATAAAGCATAAAGTTGTTTTTATTATTATTACTTTAGTATTTTTTAATATTAATAAATTGCTATACTAAGCGGTAACTTTAACAATAGAGACAATAAAAGCAATAGTAATAGTTTGTTAGTATATATACCTTAAAATTCTAAAGCGTTACTATTTAGGCTTCCGCTAAAGCTACTACTTAAACCTCTAAAAAAACTGCCTAAATAGCTAAAAAAACTATTAGGGCCTTTAGAACCGTTCAATCTATATTAGCAGTATTAATACTGGCTAAAAAGCGTACTACTATTACTGCTACCTCTAGAAAAAGAATAAGCACTTAATAATACGCTAATAAGATTTAATGCTTTATTAAGCAAATTAAAATATTTTAAACGGTTTAATATTAATATATTTAACCTTAATTAAAAAAATAAAAATAATATAAGTATAATTACTAAAAATAATAAGCTAATATTTACTAATATATTCTGTTTTATTAAGCATATTAAGTTTTTTTTAGAAAATATAGCTACTATAGCAGTAAATTAATAGTAAGTACTTTTTCTATTTTAGATATTATTAGCTAGACTAGTAATTAGATAATAAAATAACAAACTTATAATAAATACTTATTAAATACTTTAAAAAAAAATTTAAACAATATTTTAAAAAAACTAATTAGTTATTTTATTATATAAGCTTTTATAGCAATAAATAAGTTTAATAAAGGATATTTTATACTAGAATATATATTTAAAAATAAAGCCGCAATAATTAATTTTATTTAATAAAAGCTAAAATATACAAAAGCTATAAAAACTTTTAATAAAAAAAACAAAAATTAATATAGTATTATAACTACTATTTAGTCCTAAATAAATCTTAGCATTAAGTAATATTTTTAAGCCCTAGAGACTATAAAGACATTAAAGCAGTATATAATATATATTTTTAAAATTAAATTATTATTTATATTAGCTACTTAATAAAAATATTCTACCGGTTTAAAAAAGTTATAGCAGGAATAATAATTTTATTTTTTTAGATATAATAAGAACAATAAACAAAAGTATTTATTAAATAAGTATAAATTTAATAAGTATAAGTTAAATAAGTATAAAATAAATAAAACTAATAAATATAAAAAGAAAAATAAACTTTTATAGAAATAAAAAGGCTATAATTGCAAAAATAGCTGCAACTAATGCTATAATAAATATAGCAAGTACTAAAAAAACCAGAATTATGCTAATCTTGCCAAATATAAATCTAATAATAATAAATAATCTTAATTTTTAACCTTTTCTATTTTTTTAATTAATTTTTCTTTTTTCGATTTAAAAGGGAGCAATAGCGCTTATATTATAGTAAATTGTAGCACTATATATAAATACTATAAAAAGACTTTTAATTTATTATATAAAAAAAATTAGCATATTAAACAGTATACCAAAAAAGTCTTTAAATAAGTTAGAAATATACCTTTAATATACCTTATTACTTATATATATAAGTAATACTAAACCCTTTTTTTAACTTAAAATAAGCTATTTTAATACCTTAAATATTATATTATAAACTTTAAGTAGCTTTTTTTACCTTTTCTAGAGTTAAACTTAGCTTTTATAGCAGCAGAAAATAAAAACTTAAATATAGGTTATAAAAAAGACTACATTTTACCTTAGTTATATAAAATACTTATTAGACTTTATAACCTAAAAAAAGTTATTAAAACTAAAAGTAGTAATTACTTATACTTATAAGTTATTATTTATATTAAACTTAAAAGCAAAAATTTAATAGTATATGCTAATACTAGCGCGTTTTAAACGTTAATTTTATAAAAATACTTAACTAAAATTAAACATATAATTAAGCTTTATACTAAAAAAATCTTAAGTATTAGCAAAAAATATATTTATTATATAGAATATGTTAAATTTACCTTATTTATTTTAAGCTTTAATTAATATAAATTTTCTGTTTTATTTAAAGTTAAAAAATTAGGCTAAGTTGTAAAAAAAGATATTTTTTCTAAAATCTTATTAAAAAGTAGCTTTTTAAACTCTAAAAAAACAGTAATTAATTATTTTAAAAATAAAATTACTTTTGCTAATAATAATAACTTTAAAGCTTTATTTTAGATTTTTTTTTGAACTTACTTTTGCATATAGAAAGTAACTTTACCTAAAGAGATTATAATTACCCTAGGTACCTTAATTATAATACCAGCATAATATAAACCCTTACCTGCTAATAAAGACTTTACTTTTAAGCTATTATAAAAAAATAATATAGTAGCACTTATTTAATCTATTATACTAAAATTAGTTATTATAGCTAATTTTTCAGCTAAACTTAAAACAATTTTTATAATTAGAAAAAATAACTATTTAGATAAACAGGTAAAAAATATATAGAAATCCTTATTAGCTGCAGTAATATTTGCTGCAAGTGTTACCGCAGCTAATATAACAGAGATTTCTAATATAATTAATCTTGCTACTTAAGCAATAATAAATAATGTAAACTTAACTGCTACTTAAACAGGTATTTACTTTATTAATAATTTTTAGCTTTTAGCTACTTTTTATATTAATTAAACAATTAAAATAACTTTTATAATAAAGTTAATTATTATAAATATATTTTTTAGTACAAATATTTATAATAAATTACTAAATATAATAAATTATGCCAAAATAATTAATACTTTAAAAAGATAAAAAGCTTTTCTTTTTTTAGCCCTTGTTTTAAATACCGTTAAATTTGCTAATATAGTAAATATACTTAAATAGTATAGCAAGTCTAAAAGCCTAACTAACGCTATTAGTAGCAAAGTTTATAAAAATATTAAATATATATGCAAATATAATATATCTTTTAAAACTATTAATTATACTATAAATGCGGTACTAAAGAAACTACTATTTAATATTACTAAGTTTTCTTAACCTTTAAATATCTTTAATAAACTTAAGCCTTATATTATCGAAATTCTTTTTATACTAAGTATTAAAAAACTTATAAAAGTTAATAAAGTTATAGCACTAAAAGGATAGTTAATTTATATAAGCAGTAATATTATAGCTAAAAAATTTCTTAAACTATTTAATAAAATACCTAAAATTTAAAAAAACTAAGGTATTATTAATATACTTAAAAACAAACAAATAAAAATTCTATTAGTTAATAACTAATAAAAAGCTAAACTAAACTTTAAGCTATACTTTTTAAGCCTAAAAAACTAAAAAGCAATAAATATAATTTTTAATAAATTATATAAGCAAGAACAAATAAAGTAAGCTACTAAACCGACACCTTAAGCATATCTTACTTTTATAGTATAGCTATAAAAAAAAAGCAAAATTAAGTCTAAACTTATTGTAAATTTATATACGCTAAATAAAGTAGTAGTACCAAATAATTATTCTTTGCTTTTATAGTTAGAAGTTATTTCTTTAATTAAAAAAAAGCTTTATATAATAGTTATAAATACTATTACATTTTTTTACTAATTTAGAGTTTATTTAAACTATTATAACAAGTTTATAATTTTTAGTCTATATAAACTTAAAAAGTTAACAGTTATATTAATTAGCTTTAAAATTTTTTTTATATATATTTAGTGCTTTATAAATAATTTGCTTTATTTTTATAAGTATTATTATTATACTTTTATTAACAATATTGTAATTTTTTTAGATATAAAAAAAGACTACCTAGCTTACCTTTACACTATTTTTAAAATATTTTATAGAAAATATATATTATTATCTTTAAAAAAGTCTTTTATTATATATTTTTCTATTAAACTTTTTAGCTTTTAAGTAAATACTTTTAATATATTTACTATAAAAAAAAAGCTAGCTACTTTTTATAACTTAGAATTTCTTAACTTTTTTAAAGCTTTAAAGTAGTATATAAATATAATAGGATTTTTTTATAGCTTTTTTTTCTATTATATATAATATATTAAACTATTTTAAAGTTATAAAACTATACTTTTAAATAAAAGTTATATTATAAAGCAACTTATTTTTAATAACTTTAGCAAGCACTAAACTTACTATTATTTAATATACTTTTTTTTAATTAATAATAAAAAAGCTTTTTTTTAAGTAGTATAAGCCTTTATTACTAGTTATACTTTTTTTAATTATTATAATCTAACTAAAACTTTATTTATATAAGTTAATAGCTTTTTTAAGTAAGATTTTAAAGTAATAATATTTTATTTTAAGAATAGATATACTTAGGAACTTAATGCTATTATATCTAGTACTTAAGTACTTTTTGTTATATTTTTAAGCTATTTATTGTTTTAAGCTAAGCTTTAATATAGCTTTTCTAAATTAGAAATTGCTTACGTTATTTAAGCTGCTAAGCGTTTATAAATAATAATAAAAGTATTTTATAGCTTTATTGTTATTTTAACTAATTATTCTGCTACTAAAGAGATTTTAAACTAAACTAATCTAAATACTAGATTTATAAATTAGACTAATAAGCAACTTATTAATATATTAATTTACTTATTTTAGTATAAATTTTAAGTATATTATTTCTTAAGTTGTTTTAATTTTGTTTTTAATACTTTTAGCTGCTTTAATAATATTATAAACTTAAAAAATGCAAATAAAAAAGTATAGTATACTAATAAAAAACCTATTTTAAACAAAATTTTAGTTATAATATTTAACTTTAACGCTAAAGTAATAACAGCTATTATAAATAAAGCTATTTATAATAAAATTGTAGCAAACTATAATAAAGACTTAAAATATTAAAAGATTTTAAAAATACTTTATAATAATAATAAAAATATTGTTAATTTTTTAAAGCTTAGCTATTCTTTTGTAATTATTAATTAATTACTTTATAATATAGACCGCAAAAGTAAATATAAACTTTATATTCTAAATATATAAGTATATAAGTTTTTTAGCATAGCTTATAATAATAAATACTATTTTAGTAAAAAGTATATAATATAGAAATTAAAGCTTTATTTTATTATTAAAAAACCCTAAAAAGTTTTTTAATACTTAAAATATTATAATAGTTATAAAATATATAACACTAGCTATAATAAATTATATAAAAATTATACCCTAATTTAGCTAAAAAACTTTAAACTTATAAAAACAATTAGTATTAACTTTATTATTAAATTATTTAAGATATTTTTTATAAATACTTTATAGCAACTAAATAGTTATTTTTATTATAATACTTTTATACCTATTTTATATACTACTAATAAGTAAACCTTATTAATCCTTAATTATAAAACTTATATAGCTAAAAACTAAGCATTAGTTATATTATAGTAACTTTTTCTGTTAAATTAAGGCATACTAAGTAATATTATTTTAAATTACAATTATAAGTTTATATTAGCTTTTTAAAAAAGATTATAAAACTTATTTAAAGCATAATTATTTATAACTATAGCTTATTACTCCTAAAGCGATAGCTTATTTAAGTATAAAAACTAGACTATAAAAATTGCTATCTATTATTACACTTTTATATACCTTAAGCTTAATTAAGTTAATATACTACTTATTTTACAATAAAACCTAAATTTAGCATATTTTAACTTAATTAAATCTTTTACTTACAAATAATTGTTTAAATTTTAACTACTTAGTTTTAATAATATTATTACTTAACTAATTAAATAGTATAAAAACTTTTGCTTTATATAAAAGCATTTGCATAAGAACGCAGAGCTAGCTATAGATTTTGCTGCAGCTAAAACTAAGCAGTATTATAACAAAAAGTACAAATTAATAGAATTTAACATTAAAAACAAAGTTTATTTATATCTTTATACTAGTTACTACTTATTAAACAAACCGTTAAAGAAATACTTTTAATAAAAAGCTAGCCTATAAAAAGTTAAACGCTATATTAAATAATTAGCCTATAAATTAAACCTACCTAACACTTTTAATATATATTTTATAATATCTATTATATATTTATTTTTTAATATATAAGGAGAGAACCTGTTTTATTACTTTATACTACTACTTAGACCTATTAAAAATAATTAAAAAGACCTTAATAAAGCTAGAAATTCCTTTAAAATTAAGATTATTTTTAAGCATTAGCTTAACTGTTCTAAAACTAGGTTTAAATATTTAATTAAATAGAAAAAGTATAACTATAAGAACAATTAGTAGCAATTAAAGTAGCAATTATATAACTTAACCGAACTAGTAAAGAAATACTAGCAAAAACAAAAAAATAAACAGAAATTGCTAACAAAGGCTAAAACGTCTAACAAACCTTTAATTAGTCAAAAGTAAAACAAATCATACAAAGTGCTTATAAATTAGCTTTTTTATAACCTTATTAATAACTTATTAAAGTTAACAACTTTTTATATATACTATAGCATTTAATATGTACTAATAAAGGGTACTTTTATTAGTACTATTAATTTTTATTAATAGATTAAATAAAGTAAAAACCTTAAGTTTCCACCTTAAAGGCAGGCCTTATAGGCTACTTTTATTTAATCTATATTTTCTTCTACGGACTTAATTACTACTAAAATACTAGTATCGTAAGTGTACCCCTAGTATACCGTACTATATACCTATTATAAAGCATAATATAACTATTTTTGTTATATTAAGTACTATTATTTAAAAGCTTTAATAGCTTAAGATTTTTTTATATAAAAGCTTTTTTAGTTATATTTTCTTTTAAATATAATTTAGCTTTTAAATTAAAAAGGTCTTTTTTTTATTTAAAAAGTTATTTTTATATTTTAATCTTACTTTATAACTATTTTGCTAAAGTTTTATAAAAACTTTAAATATAACTTAGTAATATTTTTATAATTAATCTTTATATAAGTTAATAAATTAATTATTTTTCTGCTAATTAATAAAATAATTAAACAAAAAAGAAATAGTAAATAAGTTATAATAATATATAATTACTTAAACTATGTTTTTTTAAATACTAAAAAGTAATATTAATTAACTTTTTAACTTAATATAAAATATATTTATTAGTTTTATATAATAAAATTATATGCTAACTATAAGCGTTTTTTTTTATTTTAGTTTTTTAGTAATTATAAATAGTTATTAAAGTTTTTAAAATATTATTAAAAACTTTATTATATAAGTTTTAACTAATTTATAATATATATATTCTAATAACTTATATTTTTTATAATTATATAAATTTATAGTTTAAATATAGCTTAATTGCTTTAAATTTATTCTATATTTATAAAATCTTTATTTTATAATTATTATATATAATAATTTTAGAAAAGTTAGCAATAGTTATTTATTTTAAAAACTATAAAATTAATTTAATATAACCTTTTTTTATACTTTTTTAAAGCGCTTATAAAAGCTTAACAAAAGTTTACTAATTATTTATTTTTTTACTAAAAAGTTAACTATAAAAAAAAATACTTTATAAACTATTCTAAATTAATATTATATTTTAAATTTAAATTATATATATACTAGTAATACTTTAGCCTAAGTTTATCTTTTTTAAAAGCAATAAGCTGTTAATAAAGTAACTTAACTTATTTTATAAGTTAAACCTAATACTATAAGGCCTATAAATTAGCTTTTAAAACAAGGGCAAGCTAGCTAAAGTTAAACAATAAAGCTATCGCGTAAGTATAAGCAGCTTAAATAAAGCTATTAAAGTTGTTATAGCAAACCTAAACCTTTAATAAGTAATTAAATTATAAGATAACTAAAAGATAAAATAGGCTAAATATACCGGCAAATTAGCAATAATACCAAAATAAAAAGGCACTATATAAAATAAAATTAATAGCTAAAGAATAAAAAACTAACTAATAAACTCCTATATAAACAGTAGCTTATATATAAAACTTTAACCTATAAATTAGCTAGTGCTTTAGCTATATATACTAGGCTAAAAAACCTAGGCTATAACAATTTTTTATTTAATTAAGTTATTTAATTAAATAAGTTATTTTAACTTAATATATTATTTATTAAAAATAAATAAAAACTTTATTTATTAGAAAAACTAGGTTACTTAATTAGTTTTAAAATTAATGCATTTTTTATTTAATTAAGCTATTTAATTAAAATAGGCTACCTATATAACTATATATATTTTATAATATAAATATAATAGGTTTAATTATAAAACTAAAAATTAAAGTATATTATTTATTAACTTAATAAAAAAAGATAAAAAAGCTATAATAAAGCGGCTATTTTATAGTTATTTATAAAACTATATAAATATATATATTATTAAAAAAAAGCTAAAAACTTTATATATAAAAAAATATATATATTAAATAATTAAGTAATTTTATTATTACTTTATAAAAAAAATATAAAAAGCTATTTATATTAAATATAATAAATAATTAAAAAGCTTTAATATAATAGTTTATATATAAAAATATTTTTATAAACCTAGGTTTAACCTTTAATAAAAGTATTTTTTATGTTTTATTTTTATTTTTATATATTTATATAAATATAATACTTAGTTATATGTTTTTTAAGATAAAAGTATTATATTTTACTATAATTTGGTAACACTTTTAACATAATAAGCCGGGAATAAAAATCACTAGCCTTTTGACAGCTTTTTCTATGCTATTAATTACGAGTGACTTTTGATCAACCTTTTACCAAATCCTCTGTTTCAGTGGTCTAACTTACGCAGTTCCATTCTTGATTCCCTCCCAATCCTCTTTGCTGAACCTGTATTCAACCTCCTTTCCTTCGCTCTTCATCTGCTTCCACTTCACCAGCCCCATACGATCAGCCAGTGCTTGAAACGGCGTATTCACCGCCAATGTCTCAAAAAAGGCCTCCTCGCATCCGGCGCCCTCCGCCTCCACCTTCCGGAATGCGAAGTCCAACGTAGCCTGCAACGCTTCCCGCCCGTACCCCTTCCTCCACTCGCAGCTGTCAATCAGCACGCCCAGATCCGCCACTCGTTTACCCTGAGCGTCCGTAGAGATGGCGTTAATGCCGCCGAAGCCGATAACACTATCCACAGATGGTGAGGCTGATCCTGTCTCTGTTGTGGCGCGTCGGGATATGACGAGAAAGTAGGCTTTCCCAAGAGCGCGTAGGTCATCCCAGTTGGCGATTCGGCGTTGGTACTCTTCTTCTGTTGGGTTGCTTGGCTTGTGCGGTTCATGCTGGGTGTTGAAGGGGTTGGCAAAAATGGCTGCTAAGACGGCGGCATCGGAGGGGACAGCGGGACGAAGCAGAAGATTTTCAGTGCGTAGATGGGGATTTGGAGAAGACATCTTGTGACAAAAAATGCTGGTTACTATCAGTAGCTTGGGTTATAAAATCATGTATAACTAAGAGATAACACACTTAAGAGTACGTCGACAGTGTAAGCAATTTCTAGCTATTAGTACGGTGCACCAGGGGTGCAGTCATAATACTTATATTTTAGTAGTAATTAAGTCCGTAGAAGAAAATATAGATTAAATAGAGGTAGCCCGCAAGGCTTGCCTCTAAGGTAGAAACTTAAGATTTCTACCTTATTTAATCTACTAATAAAAATTAATAGTACTAATAAAGATATTCTTTATTAATATATATTAAATGCTATAGTATATATAAAAAGTTATTAATAAAGTTATAAAAAAGCTAATTTATAAATACTTTATATAATTTGTTTTACTTTTAATTAATTATAGATTTATTAAACGTTTTAGCTTTTATTAGCAATTTTTACTTATTTTTTTATTTTTGCTAATATTTTTTTACTAGTTTAATTAAATTATATAATTACTATTTTAATTATTATTAATTATTTTTATAGTTATACTTTTTTTATTTAATTAAATATTTAAACTTAGTTTTAAAATAGTTAAACTAATACTTAAAAATAATTTTAATTTTAAAAGAATTTTTAGCTTTATTAAAGTTTTTTTAATTATTTTTAATAAGTCTAAGTAGTAATATAAAGCAATAAAATAGATTTTCTTTTTATATGCTAGAAAATAAATATATAATAAATATTATAAAATATATATTAAAAGTATTAAGTAGGTTTAATTTATAAGCTAATTATTTAATATAGCATTTGATTTTTTATAAGCTAGCTTTTTATTAAAAGTATTTCTTTAATAGTTTGTTTAATAAGTAATAGTTAGTATAAAAATATAAATAAACTTTGTTTTTAATGTTAAATTTTATTAATTTAAATTTTTTATTATAATATTGTTTAGTTTTAGTTATAGTAAAATTTATAGCTAGTTTTACGTTTTTATATAAATGCTTTTATATAAAGCAAAAGTTTTTATATTATTTAATTAATTAAATAATAATATTATTAAAACTAAGTAATTAAAATTTAAATAATTATTTATAAGTAAAAAATTAATTAAGTTAAAATATACTAAATTTAGGTTTTATTATAAAAAAGATAATATATTAACTTAATTAAGTTTAAAGTATGTTAAGTTTAATTCATTTTATAAAGCAAAAAAGCCTTATACTTTCTCTTTATATACTGTAAATATAATACTGAATAAACGGTAATATTAATATGGTTATTTAAATATGGTTTGTAAAAAAAAAAAGCAAAAACAGTAAAAATGGCAGGCTAAAGCTAGGGTGCTTACGTTGCCTATAAAAAGTGCTATCGCAAGGTTTAAAGCAAAAAAGTTATGCCGAAACTTTAACAGAAGCCGCGTATACAAAGATAGATAAAAAAGTCAAAAATCTTATACAGCAAAAAGCTTATCTGTTTTTTTTACCAACTACTTTAACTACTTTAACTAGTTTAAACACTTATACTAACAATTAATTATAATGCCTACATATAATTTAACATTTAAAGCAGCTATTTTATAGCTTTTAAAGCATTTAAAAACAGATAATATTAATATTAACTACTTAATAGCTATTAAATATATATATTTACTTAATATATACTATTTAGTTTATTTATATAACTAATAACTAAATATTTATAAAATTAATAAACTATTATAAATTATATAAATAAATTTAATAAACTTTTAAAACAAAAATAGCTTTAAAGTTTATTTAAACAAAAAAAGTATAGCTAATAAATATATAAAAGCTTTATTAATAGTTTAAAAGCTGCTATAAAGCTTTATATAATAATATAGCTATTAAAAAACTTAGTAGTAGGTAATAAATATAGCAATAGCAAAAAGCAAAAAGTAAAGCTAAAATAGGCGGCTTAGCAGCAGAATTAAAAATTAGTAACAAAATTAAGAATTAGCAATAAAATTAGAAATTAGCGGCAGCAAATTAGCAACAGGTAGCCAAAAATATATTATTAAAATAAAACATAGTATTTAAGTCTTTTTAAACATAGTAAATAGGCTAAAGCCTTTAAAATATTATTTAAACTTTCTTTTTAAAGCATTAAATAAATATTTATTATAAATTTATTATTTTATTATTTAATTGCTAGTTTAGCTAATAATATTTAAAATAAAAAAAGTATTTATTATTAATTTGCTGCTATAATAGCTATATTTTTTAAAAAAGACTTAATATGCTTAATAAAATAAAATATATTAGTAAATATTAACGTATTATTTTTAGTAACTATACCTATATTATTTTTATTTTTTTAATTAAGGTTAAATATATTAATATTAAACTATTTAAAATATCTTAATTTATTTAACAAAGTATTAAATTTTATTAATATACTATTAAGTGCTTATTTTTTTTAAAAAGTAATAATAATAATAATATACTTTTTAGCTAGTATTAATACTGCTAATATAAATTTAATAGTTTTAAAAGCTTTAGTAGTCCTTTTAGCTATTTAGGTAGTTTTTTTAAAAGTTTAAGTAGTAGCTTTAATAAAAGCTTAAATAGTAGTACTTTAAAATCTTAAAGTATATATACTAACAAATTATTGCTATTACTTTTATTATTTTTGTTATTAAAGTTACTACTTAATATAACAACTTATTAATATTAGTAAGTATTAAAATAGTAATAGTAAAAATAACTTTATGCTTTATAAGCTTTATTAAATTAGTATAATATTAGATATTATAATAAGCTATTATAATAAAGTTATTTTAATTTAAGCAAATATTTTACTATTAAAGCTATATTTTTAAAATATACTTTTAGTACTTATTTTAGCTATAGTATTTAAAACTACAATATTTATAAAAATAATACCTTATATACTAAACTATATATTAAAGCTTAAAGCATTAGCTATTATATAACTTATAGCAATAATATTTATATATATTATATAAATAGATTTAGCATTTAAAGTTAATTTAAATAATAATTACTAACTTATAAAGCATATTAGCTAAATTTAAATATAGGTACTAATAGTGCTTTAAATATAAGTTAAATATATTTAAGTGCTAACTTAGCTATAAAGCCTATTTAATTTAAAGCTAGTTTAAAAAGTATATTAATATTTTAATAAAATTTAAAAATAAATAAATTATTTAAACTTAAAAATAAGTATAACTAAATTATTTTTAACTTTTAATTTTTAAATTTATTAAACTATAGCTTTAAGTTTAATAAAAAATATAGTAATAAAAAATTTTATTTTTTAAATTAGTTTTACTAAAAAAGTAGAAAAAATATCGACTATTTCTTATACTAAAAAAAAATCTTTATTTTTTATAAAAAAGATTATTATACTAACTAAATTATTATAAACTAATTAATTAATATAAATATAAAATACTTTATTTTTAAATAGCTTTAATTAATTTAGATATTTTATTAGCTATTTTAGCTATATAATTAATTAAAGCTATAAAAAAGGCTTAAACTTTTAAATTATATAAGCTTTAATTTTTAAATCTTTTATTAATATAGTTTTAGTTAGCATTATTATTACTAAATTTAAAAAGTTTTATTATATTTAAAGCTTTATTTTTATTTAAAAGCTTTTATAAAAACTTCCTCGTATGTCTTATATAAGAAACATAGTTAGTGTAAATAAATAAATGTAGATATAATTTAGGTTTATAGCTACTATAGCTATCGTAGTTTAAAATAAATAAAGACATTAATTAAGCTTTCAACTTATAAAAAAAGGTTGGAAATTAAATAATTAAAACCTTATAGTTATTAAAAATAAGTATTATTTTAACATTAAATATGGTTAATAAGCATACATATATCTAATATAGGGTTACTATGTAGATAAAGAGTAGTATTGATGTAAAGAAGGCCTGCTGCTCAACCAGACACCCAGGTTAGGCCAATCAATTAATCCGTCAATCTGTCGGTTAACCCATCCACCCATCCATCCATCCATCAATCAGAGGTCATGTACATGTATGTAAATGGAGCTAAGGAGAAGGCTGGCGGCGGCTGGCGTACAGATGTTGGCTACTCCCGTCCCTCGAGTACCCCAGCTGGTATGGTCTGTGGCCAAAGCAGACAAGACTCTCAAAAATCAACAAGCATCGTTTTTCCCGTGCCTATCTTCCTGTACCAGTCCGTGTTTCTACAACTGACAATCATCACTGGGGGGCCCTCCATACTCGCGTCCGTTCCGGCTTCTACCTTCGTAATTGTCGCCCCCGACTCACACCCCGACTCACACCCCGACTCACACCCCGTCTGACGCCCCGTCCCACGCCCCGTCTCGGCTCCAGCTTCGTCTCCATTCCGTCTTGCTCTTCCCCATCATCGTCCACCGTCATCAACCATTTTGCAGCGAGAAATCCGGCATCAACACCTTTTGCATATCCCGACTCGTCCCACCCTTCCCTCTCGGTTCTCCTCTCCGACCCGAGCTCCCAGCTTCGGAGCACCGCGCTCGCCATCCACCGGGCTCTCTCTTCGTCCTCTGCCCTAGTTGATCGTTTTATTTTATTTTTTAACCTTCTCCACCCATAACATCATTTGGTCCTCTCTCTCGCCTTCTCGTTTCGAGGTCAAGTCGAGGTCAGTCGCTCGTTCTCTAGAGAGAAGAAAAAGGAGAAGAAGAAGAAGAAGACGCAAGACGCACGAACAACCAATCCCAAGAAGAATAAAAAAGGAATAAAAAAGATATAACTATATAAAAAAAGACGAAGAAAAGGAATCCCGAGAGAGGGAGAGAGGGAAAGAGAGAGACAAGAGACCCCTTAAAAAGGATCAAAAATAAAAAGGCTCGACCAATACAACAAGCATTGTCAGGTAATCTTGTCGACGCCCTTGCTCGTCCCGCCCAGCCGAGAGATTATCAGTAGTCCGTCTATCCAGTATCCATCTGGCTACACCTCGTCTTATCCTCCTCTCATGTTACTACGACATCTGACACTCCGCAGCCAATCTAGTCTACAGCGTCCTGCTTGTCTCCGTCTCGCCCCAACCGACCTACACCGTTCCTGCCATTACAGCTTAGCCTGTATTCTCAGTCCTGAATAGCACCCGTTCCTTCCCTCAATCCCATTCCATCCGTGTCATCGCTACAGGCAGCTCCGGACAGCAATAGCACAATCCCCTCCACTCTCATTCCCCCTTCCCCCCTCCCCCCTCCTCTTCCTCCTCCTCTTCCTCCTCCTCTTCCGCCTCCTCCCCCTTTTTTCGAACATGTCGAATCAACAAACGCCACCACCCCATATCGATCGATACGTCGTTATCCATGTTGCGACTACGTGCGACGAGCATGGCGTCTACGTGACCAAGGACTCGGCCGAGGTCATCGAGCTTGGCTGGATCTTGCTCGATTCCAAGTCGCTCGACGAGGTACGCTGCACCGCCCGCTACTGGTCTTTCTACGTCTTTCTACGTCTCTATCCGTCTCTATACGGCTCTATGCCTTGATTTTTATCGTGACCCCTGTCCTATTGCACCTGCTCGGAGCTACTGCAAATGTACCAACCCGTGGGCGCGGCTGACCCGGACATGACCACCTGCCAGATACACCGCGAAAGCGTGCTCGTCAAGCCCATCAACACGCCCATCACCCCCCTTTGCAGTGAGTCACATTGATTCGACGGTCCACGTCGGCGAAGGAAGACCGAGGCTTGGTAGGCTGACCGCGGATGAACTCCCCAACTACAGCGAGCCTTACTACCCTGACGTGGGAACATGTGCGAAACGCCGGCACCTTCCGAGACGCCGTGAACCGCTTCGACGCCTTTGCTTCCGAGCACCTCACGTCCCAGAATCTCGACTTTGTCTTCGTCACCCTCGATGCCTGGGACCTTCGCGTGCAACTCCCACGCGAGGCCCGTGACAAGGCGGTTGTGCTTCCACCGTACTTGCAGCACTCTCGCACCTTTGATCTGCGAACCGAGTATCAGCGCTGGCAGCAGCACCACCCCGAGTCTCTGCCCTTCGGTCCCTCTATGCTCTCCAATATATGCGCCGCCCTCGAGGTCGAACCTGTCCAGTCGAGTGCCCCAATCAAGCACAATCTACCATTCCATCTGCAGGCTCTGGCCCCTGCCTCGCCGCGTCGCGCAATGGAAGAGGCCGTGACACTGGCTCGAGTTCTTCGCGGCCTGATCAGGAAATCGCAACCGCCCCAGGACCATCCCGATGTTCTCACTCGCCCCATGGATGCTCGTGCCGACGTACGCGCCTTTCTGTCGGAGCGAAGCAAGGTTTTGCACATGTCTGGTCTGCCTCATGACACCACCCAGTCAGAGCTCGAGAGCTGGTTCACCCAATTTGGCGGTCGCCCGATTGCTTTCTGGACCCTTCGCACGCCCGAACAGCATAAGCCTACAGGAACGGGGTTTGCAGTCTTCTCGTCTCATGAAGAGGTCAGTGATTTCCAAGATTGAGCTGACGTGTAGATGGCGCCCCCTTTTTTTGGGTTTCATTTATTGTCTTCCCCCATCTCGAGCTCTCTCTTCCATGTGCTCTCTAGGCAGCAGCACTGTACACCTTTCGTTGCTGACAATAGTAATTTATAGGCGGCTGAGAGTCTATGTATGAATGGACGTGCCCTCAATGAGAAAGCTATCGAGGTGTCTCCCTCTTCGAGCCGTGTGCTAGATCGCGCGGCCGAGGTTCTAACCCCTTTCCCTCCTAGCAAAAACCGGCCACGTCCAGGTGATTGGACCTGCCCATCTTGCGGTTTCTCCAACTTTCAACGACGAACAGCTTGCTTCCGTTGTTCATACCCGAGCAATGGACACCAAGGTGAGATTAGCTACGGCTACGGCTACGGACCCCCAGCCATGATGGCTCCCCCGCACCATGGTGGTCACCATGGAAATATGGGCCACGGCGGTGGCCGCATGGGCGGCAGTGGTCCCGTTCCCTTTCGAGCCGGAGATTGGAAGTGTGGCAACGAAGTTTGCGGTTATCACAACTTCGCCAAGAATGTTTGTTGTCTTCGGTGTGGTTCGAGTCGCGCTGGTGCCGCCATGGTGGCTGATTCAGGCTATCCGTCGCCCATGGACGGTGGCTCCAACTACGGCATGGGGTCAGGCTCTATGGCCAGCACACCGGGCCCCGGACCTTTTGCCTCAGCTGGGGCCCCCTTTGGACCTACTGGCGGTTATGGTCAACATTTTGGGGGACCACCGAGTACGTATGCCTTACCGTCCGGTATTGGCGGAGGCGCTGCTCCCTACCCGTCTCTCAACACCCATTTTGGCCCAGCCCCGGGATCCCACTCTACCGGCCCGTTCGATAGCCGTGCTGCCGAGGCCGCCTTTCAAGCTGCTGGAAACGGTCCTGCTTCGGCAGGCCCATCGAACAATAGTAATAATAACAACAACTTCTATGCAGGACAATCAGAGAACGACCCATTTGCGTTTCTCTCTTCTGGCATGGGCGGTCTCTCTGTTAGCGGCGGCGATGCTCGTCAGAATGGCGCCGGCGCTCCATCAAGCAAATCGCCTGCTTAAGCATTACTCAAGCCCACTATTATCAAGCGACCCGCGTCGACCGTCGTCATAGTAGATGTGTTCGGATTGATGGACTTTGGAGCCACTGATAATAATAGGTGGCCTTATCTCTCAAGGACGTTTATGCAGGCTACTGGTTGAAGAGATATGATTCCCATTGGCACACACGCACACACCCCCACAGACATCGATTGGACACCTGGACACAAAGCATCGATAAGATTCGATGAGTGAGTCTCGATTGAACTGCCATCGAATGCTTTAGTGGGAGTTGGAAAGAAGAAGGGCACGATATCTTTCCGACATGGACACCGAAAGAGGGTAAATTAGGGCGATTTGATGGCATCGTGGGCCTTTATGTGCATCTTTCGCAGCAAGCAACCTGGTATAGTTTTAAGCACTTCGACCTAGACGGACGGACATATTGTACATGACTGGAAATTTGTAGCAGGACTGGGCTTGAACGGCGGCATAGCGAGGGAGTGAAAAGGATGTATTTGGGTTGTGTTCCTGATCCCCATCCCTCCCCAACACAGTTTGATGTCTTAAGTTCTCTCATCGTTTTTCTATCATCTCTTTTTTCTTGTTCCACAACTTTTTCTACTACCTTACTTCTTAGCCACCCTGCCCTCCCCAGGTATCTTCCCCTGGTTCTACGTTCATGTGTTTGTATCTTGCTCTTATTTTGACAAAATTATTGTTTGAAAATCGTCACACCAACCTCTCCACCCTCTTTCTACTTTCCATTTCTTCTAAAGATAGTCACACGGGTGGCAGGCTTAAAATGGCCCCGACGGATGGTTTGGGGAGTCAGGGTTGGTTGGTTGGTTGGCTGGCTGGCTGGCTCTCTGGCTCCGGTTTCGAGGGATGGCTAGTGCGTTATGGCTTTTTGGCTCCCTAGGGCATACCTCAGTCTCTCTCTCTCTCTTTGGTTCAGGCCGCGCTTCCATACCTGTTCTTTGACGCCACGAATTGGGCGAAATGGATAAGAATACTCCCAGATCAAGAATTTCACATTGCTGAATGTGCAGAACGTCAAAAAGGGGTGTCATGTCGGAGGGGGGCGGGGGGCACGATGATGATGCTCTTCAATGGAAAAAAAGGTTTCGTAGTAGGCTTTCGGCAAGCCACTATTGCATATCCGAGATAGTCAATGTGGGCAATAAGAACATATTCGTCAGGCTCTTCTTGTTTTGCACATAGTAAACTGGCGCCGGTGGCTTGAACTCTCAGGATTGGCAAAGACCAACCATTCTTCTAGCTCTCTCTCCCTTATCTACTAGGACTCTTGACCGCGGAACACGCTCGTTGCGATTGTTTGAGTAATAATGGTCCTGGTTACCCGTTGGCTCGGAGCTCTTGGACGTCGTTGTCGCTAAGCAGGGAAGCTTGGAACACATCGATGTGCTTGTTTCATGGCCAGCTCCTCGATGAGCGGTACCCACCCCGCCAGCGAAACAGGCAGCGAGAGATAGATCGCCTCAGCCCGCCGTAGGTCGGAACGGGTCGTGGCCCGGTCTATGCGATCCTCCTCTGATAGGTATCGTCCGTCATCACTCCTTCCGCGAGGCGTGTTTCCTGACGCACCATTGTCAGATACCTATCAGCTCGAGTACCAGCCTCTGTGGTGCTGGGCGTCTTCTCATCCTAGGCTATATAAAGGTATCTTGGCCTTCCTTATAGAGCGGCTGAGCGTAGGTACATGACTTGCGATTTTCATGCGTTTTCCGGCGAGCTACGTGTGTGCATGTGCGAAGCACCGCCAACACAACCATGATCACCTGTACGGAGCTCAGGTCTAAAGCCATCAAGGCGAAGAGTTGAACCAGCGGTAAAAGGGATAGAGACACGTGAGAAGCAACGAGGGGGCGGACTACGGCACCACGGAGCATGTAATCATAGTATAGTAACTTAACATCTACGCACACTATATTCGAGTGGCAATTAGCATTGGACTGTCATCCTCAGTCACTGCTCGCTCGCCCTTGATCATTAGGCATAGGGGTTTGCATAGAGTGATTGATACCCTTCATCTCAGTATACTCCGTCACTGTAGCGCTGCAAGCAGATATGAATGCCCCTTGGGCATGGCAACATGATTCCTCTTGTTTGCAACGCTAGCGACGTCTTACTCTCTATTGATATGAGATCATACATCCCACGTGGCGGTAGGCTATGATGGACTCCTGACATAGACGTCGTTCGGGGCGAGTCATACATGATGGGTTTTTTCATACACCTCTCACTCCACCCCAGCATTCCCTCCTCGAGCCCCTCGCCCTCGCCCTCTCCCACGCCCCCGTCCGCGAGCCCGACCACGCCCACCACCGCGGGAATCCAGTTCTGCGGGCGGCGGGACAGCATTATAGGACTGCTGAACCTGATTGTTGCCGACAGAATTGATGGGAAGTTGTGCTGCCACAACTCCTGCAACAGGAACGGGAGCCCTGCCTCCGTTATTCTCACCGGAGGGTTCATTTCGGCCGTCTCTTCCTCCTCTACCACCCCGGCCAGTTCGTCCGCCTCTCTCCCTCCTCTGCCCATCACTGAGGTTAGAGGAAGAAACGCCCACCAGGGAGCTCTCGTCCCCGTTGGTGGCAGGTCTTTGTCCCTCCGGGTGTGTTCTATATACCAGACTGCTGTGCTGAAGGTGGGGCACAGTAGTTCTGGGTCCCTGTCGTGATGGGCTGCCTCTCCCATTTGCAACGTGATTGTTATGGTTGCTGAGAGCTCCGCGCCAACCTCCCCGAAGGGGCCCAGGAGCTACAGCATCCCGAAGTTGGTGCCCTGTCGATGCGCCATATCTATGTAATGTCAAGGGTTTTTGCACAGGTTGCCTCTCCACCTTAGGTTTAGAACCTGTAATGACTTGTCTCTGTGATACGTTTAGTACTGAGTTGGCCGGAACCGTTTGTCCCCGGAACGATTCGCAGCGGCCATTCAAACTCGTGCCGTTCATGAAGGCGTTGTCCCAGAGAATATCTAGCACGTGATGGTTTCCCACTGTGCTGATGCCCACCACCGTTCCTCTGGAATTGATAGGAACTTTACCCGAAGCTTGGACATAGATTACCCGGTCGCCAAGTCCAAAAGTCTGGTGACTAAGTCTCTGTTCCGAATCTTTTGGATGAAGCAGAGCAGATCGGGGAACGCCGGCCAACTTCTTCCTAGTGATCTTCATGTTGGGATCTCTTAGACTGTCTGCCGCTTTTTGAAGTTCTAATACTACTTCTGAATCGAGCTGTTGAGCGTCGAGGGGCACACGCTCAAATTTGCTCGTTTCGATCGTCTTAAGCCAAGCCCCAATCTCCTTGACTCTGGCACTCGCGACCGCAGGGTCTGACCACAGATCTGTCTCATTCAATTCGCCCCCTGAGGGATTCCGCAGAATCGCGGCGAAAAAGTCGGGGAACCGAGTCATGTAGTCAACTAGCAGGACGACTGTAGCGGGGCTAAACTCCCAGCCTGAATTGGACTTTCGCGAGTAGCCTAATACTTTCTGTTTCCTTCCCTCAAATTTGAGGTTCAACCCAAGGTTGACCTTCATGCTCCCTCCTACGGTGTACACATAGAATGAGGAAGTGATCTTGCTCAGAATGAGCGGGTGGAGGCCTAGATCTCTGGCTACAGCGAAAGATGGTCTGTAGCCACTTCGTTGTTCTGCGTGGCGGATGATGTCCCGAGCAAAATCTGGTTCTTTGGTGGCAGCTAGTAACACAATTTCAGCTTTGTTGCTAGCATGTCCGATAACTTCGAGAGGACTTCCGTAGTCAGCTCCGCCTAGGAAGAAAGCATTAGTCCCAATGGGGAATTCTTCCTCGACAGGCAGAGCAGCCCGCTCGATGAATCGCTCGTCAGGACTGGCAACTTCGTCAACGACGACTTGCGATGCATAATCAACTTCCATGCCAGGTATAGGCCCGTATGTCTTTATGGTGGCGCCCTCGTCTGTCTTGAGAAGGCCTTTCAGCATGTCGACGTGAACCAAGCATTCAACAGAGCCGATAATGATCCCAAGTCGTTTGCTGTAAAAGTTCTCGATGCGCGAAGCCTTTTTGTTCCATTCTTCGATATCTTTACCCGAATGATGGAGCTGAAGAACCTGCCCCGAATTATTTGGATCATATGTGTAGTCAAAAAGCTCGTCGGAGACCCGAACGACTTTCGCTTCTTGCAAGAAGGGATAACCGACGTAACATATCTGACCCAACTTCAACTTTGCCGACTCCGCTCTGCAACGCAGCTCTACGTCAGATAGAGTGACGACCAAGCTTTCGTTGCGACTATCCTGCTGGAAGACATTCACGCCATGAAAACCAATGGTTGCGTTGTATGGGAGCGTTGCAAGGCTTGGGAAGCCGGCCAGCGCATCGATACCGATCTTAGTTCCATCTAACAGGCCCACATAAAGATCCAACCCTTCAGCTACAGGGAGATCAAAGATATTTTCGACACACCGACAATTGGGGATATCCGGGAAAATGCCAACCAAAGACGAAGGGTAGGTATAATTCATGTTCGAGTCGTAAGTAAACTTGAGTGAGACGCCAAAATCGTTACGCGCTTTTTCTTCCGGGGAAAGGAGCTCGTTGCAAGGAGCCATGGCAGAGAGGAGCCGGTCCTCTTCAATGAACGGGATCTTAACAACAGCTTCCCATTCCATTTTTTTCCCATTCATATCCAGTTCGAAATCTCTCGGATAGAAGTCAATGATGGGAGAGTTAGGATCGGTCATAAGCCCGTGATATACGGATGGCACGATCTTCTTACTTCTGTCTGGCAAAACGCCCATTAGCTGCTCAAAGGGTCGGAAAGGTTGTCCAAGTTTGAAGTTGAGGTCGGCATTGAAACCCTTGGATATATCTGAGCCGCAGTTAGTGGGAAATATGCTATGTCGATTTAAGCGCGCCTGAAGCTTACCTGATGTCATAGGAGAGTAGTGGTAGCCGTAGAACCACGGCCAGGAGGCGACCCCACGATAGTAATAGTACAGCACCCATTGTAAACCTTGGACGTAGTTCTCGCTTAGCTTAACTAGCTCCGAATCTCTGACCTCGACGGGCCAGTGGAACTTCTCCTCGTAGTACTTCTCTTTCCACTCTCCAAACTTTTTCTCGTATTGACGCTCTGAGGCCGCTCGCGCTTCTTCCACGGATAGGTCAACAACCTGGGCGTTATCATAGCGCCTTACCACTCGAAGTAAGGCGAGGTGTCCCTCCTCATCTTCTTCCTCCTCTCCGTCATTATCATTCGCATTAGGAATTTCCACCTTTGAGGGAAACGCTAGGAGCAAGTCCCGCTGACCGTTTTCGTCCTGGACGGTGCGCCACTGTACGTGCAAGTTTTCAGCAGCATCTTGTACAAACTTGCGGTCCGCAGCGATCAGATCATGGCCTAGGTTCAGGGATTCGTGAGGTCGTTTCGTTACGAACCTGCGGATCTGCTTCCATATTTCTTTTTGCGAGCTTGTCACTACAAGCTTGCCCTTCACCTTAGCAGACTCATGCCCATTGGTGTCTGCCAACTGTTTACTTCTGAGCCACTGGGCATCGGAATGTTCGTGTTCAAAGTGCCTGGTTTCTTCCTTCGATAATTCATCAAGTAGTAATTTGAGTCGAGCCAGATCGATTACACCTTCCTCGTTGATGTACCCCTCGCATTGTGGAAGAACCTGCTTGTAAATACGAAACATGGTTGCCAACGCTCCCTCGTTGATGTGAAGATAAGGCAGGTTGGGAAGGAAGTCATTTCCAACAAAGAAGGCCATAAGAATAAAATCATCTATGATCCTTTCCATATCAAAAGGGATCTTCAGCGTGCCATCCTTTTTCAAATCCTGGAATTCCAGTTCGAGGTATTCGCGCACAATGCAAAGATGTAGGAGATAGAAATTTTGGTGTTCTAGCTCTTTCGACTTGGTTTTCGAAGAGCGACCAAATGTGACCTCTTCCCGAAGCAGACAGAAATGTGGATCGTGGCTCAAGAGGCCCAGCATGATGAGATCGGCATCAAGGCCGTACAGGCAGTGGCGGACGTTGGGGTGGTAGTCGGGCTGCGCCTTGGCATTCCTTATATATTCCATAATCTTGTGCTCGCCCTCACCAGGAACCTCGTGACCAGATAGGACGATCTCACAGCCCTGCCAGTCTGAGTCCTCCGTGATCTTCTTGTTAATGAAGTATTTGAGCTGTCGGGTGAGCTTGGCCATAAACTCTGTGCCAGGCGTGATACAATTGCTGTCAAAGGGATCTTCCTTAGGCAGCTCTTGACCCTCGCGGATGGCCTTGTCACGAGCCTGCTCGGCGTCGAGAGCTGTGCGGAAACGGCGGGCTCTCTGCTGGTTCATCTTGGCTCTTGGTGCAACACCGTCAATGGCCATGAAGAAGAGCTTTTTAGGCTTGATCTTGCCAAAGAGATGTTCGATATAGTTGAATATGCGAATGAACATTTCATCCTCGCTAAGTCGAAATGAGGCATCAGAAGTGTCCTTATGAGTACAGTTGTGGATAATGCCATTCATGTCCAACTACGCAGGTCAGCGGAGGGGAGACGGCAGTGTGGAGGGCTGGGCTGGCGCACGTATAGATTGTCGAATTCAGGTATCCGATTTTCGGCAATGAGCTGAGATATGGCGGGATAGCGCTCGGAGAGCCATCGAAAGAATTTGGGGACACTGTGGTATGGGATGTTAGTAAATAGGCGGGGGAGGGGTAGACAGGGGGAGAAGATAAGTAAAGAGAGCATGAAGACGAACCCCATGACGACGACGGTGGTGGTGGTGGTGGTTGGCGGTTGGCGGCGGCGGCGTGAGCAGACAAGTAGGCGGTTTCACAAGAGGTACAGGAATATATAATGCTAGGACGACGATGATTCGACGCAAACCGGGAGAAGACCGGCGTTGTTGGGTTGGTCGTTGGCGTCGAGTCGAGCATAGGACCAAGAAGCGAAGCGAGTAGGACGGAGAGAATCAGCCAAGCGGACGCGCGCAACAGAACGAACGACGATGGGAGCTGGGAGCGGGCCTGCGATGACAGATGCAGGTTTCTTCTCTGCTCTGCTCTCGCGAGAAAATTGGGAGGGAGTACGTCGTGAGTAAGTTGTGAGGGAATTGGGAAAGAGAAGAAGCAGAGGTGGTCAGAATTGCTTGAAGTTCGGGCGATTACTACCAAGGTGTAGTTAGAGGAACAGCACGATGCGCCTCGCCTGACTCAATGAGGGAGCCTTTGAGGCTGGCCGTGCAGTAGCGAAGGTACAGCCAGCGCCTACGTTAGGTACGAAGTAGGTACTTGATAATCAAGCAACAACTTGTGGTAGGCGGCCTTGGCTTCGCATATACTTTGTACACTTCATACTAATGATTGTAGATGAGTACTAAATATACAAAGTAGTTGAAAAACCTATGTACCTATGCTAAGTATAAGGTAGGTACCCCTCGTGTACACTTAAACTTATGGAACTTGAAGTAGGTACAAACCTACATGTACCTCTATGTACCTTAGGTACCTAGACTTCGTACAGGCAGTAGGATGTACCTTACCTACATACATGTACATGTACTTCGTACCCTGCTCCCACACTCAAGGTGGCATTGGATCGGCAAACCACTTTAGTAGACGCGCACCGCGTCTACCCACCCACCACCGACCACCTCTCAGTTTGGTCTGTCTTGCGCCTACGATTTCCCCTTTGCAAGTCTCCAAGACCTCGAGTACCAGACATTGATTGTGCCCGTCACCGGCCTTTCTCTTCGTCCTGTTTAACTCACCTACTATCGAATTGATATCATCTTGAGCGCATCATCTAGAGATTGCCCTTCGTCGTCCACATCCACCATGGCGCCTGCTCCCGTCGCTGACGATTTGGATGGTATGTCCATCTTATCCTGCTTAGGCGGCTATATGCTAATAGGTCATATAATGATTAGTGGAAGCAGCTGGCCGGGATTATAGCGAAGATGAGGAGCAGAGATTGGTTAACGAAGGTATTGCGATATGGTCTCCCGACTCCCTTTAACATTAGCTAATCTCCATGATAGAGTATAAGACATGGAAGAAGAACTCGCCCTTCCTCTATGACATGATCCTGAGGTATGCGTGGCGCTCGTCTCTAGACTTGTACATCTAACATGCTGACATCATAAGCACTGCTTTGACCTGGCCCACGCTCACTGTCCAGTGGTTTCCCGATGTTAAGGAGCCCGAAGGCAAGGATTGCCGTATTCACCGCGTGTTGATCGGAACCCATACTTCTGATGAAAAGCCAAATTACGTCCAGATTGCTGAAGTTGAGGTTCCGAAGACGGTTCGCCCTAATGCGCGTGACTACGATGAGGACCGAGGCGAGATTGGTGGCTATGGCAAGGCCACCGCCTCCGCCTCCGCCGATACGGGTGCCATGAGGTGGAAAATTGTGCAAAAGATCGACCATCCAGGCGAGGTTAACAAGGCTCGCTACTGCCTCCAGAACCCGGACCTGATTGCCACTCTGGCTGTCGACGGGTCTATTCTCATCTTTGACCGAACTAAGCACAGTTCCGAGCCGAATGGTCAGGTCAATCCCCAGATTACACTCAAAGGTCATAATCAAGAGGGCTTCGGGCTCAACTGGAGCCCCCACGATGAAGGTTTTTTAGTGTCCGGAAGCGAGGATCAGACTGTTTGTCTGTGGTATGTCATCTCATCCTCGGCTTTTGCCCAAAAGTATTGTGTTCTCACTCTTTGTTGTGTCCAGGGACATAAAATCACTCCAAAGCGGGAACAACACGTTGACTCCTTCCCGCCGCTTTACGCACCACTCCAACATTGTTAACGATGTTCAATACCACCCAATATCGCGTCACTTTATCGGTAGCGTCTCGGACGACCTTACTCTGCAAATTCTAGACCTTAGGCAATCGTCAAACTCACAATCATCATTGGTTGCAAAACTCGGACACAGCGATGCTATCAATGCTTTAGCCTTTAACCCATCTACTGAGGTTTTGGTAGCTACGGCGTCAGCGGACAAGACTATTGGGATATGGGATCTACGCAATGTTAAAGAAAAAGTACACACTCTCGAAGGCCACCAGGACGCCGTTACCTCGCTCGCTTGGCATCCCCATGAAGCCGGAATTCTTGGAAGTGCCAGCTACGACCGGCGGATCATATTCTGGGACCTTAGCCGAGTGGGTGAAGAGCAGCAGCCAGACGATCAAGAGGACGGCCCTCCTGAACTGTGAGTTACGCTAAACAGAGTACCTATATCTTTATTTCTCGACAAAAGGCTAATCGATATTCTACTTAGACTATTTATGCATGGTGGCCATACCAATCATCTAGCTGATTTTAGCTGGAATCTCAATGACCCGTGGCTAGTCGCCAGCGCGGCCGAAGACAACATGCTGCAGATCTGGAGGGTCGCAAACTCGATTGTAGGCAGGGATGAGGCAGATCTCCCTCTAGATGAACTTGGCAGGTAAAGAAGAGGTGGCATTGATATCCGATCCAGAGCGATAGTTTAAGAGAGGAGGTGGCGTCATTTTGTTTGCTGACATCCAGTTCACCAGGGCTTGGAAGGTCAAAAAGGGCAGGCGCAGATACTTATACGATCTGAAAAGAACAGAATACAATCGTCGCCGGCGGGCTAGCCGCTGCCTAGATTAAAGACGAGCGTTAAATATATACCTATTCAAAAGAAGCAGGAAATAACGCGTGCGCAGCCATATCTTTTGGCTTCGTCATCTGGTGGTTAATCCGACAACGAGCACTGCTTGCTCACCAGTTGCTTTCATCTGGATGTCTGACTGTCTCGCATTCCCAGCAGCGGAAAAGGCTAGCATTATAGGTGCCATCTAGATTACGCCACCCAATCCATGTTAAGAGGTAGGGAACCTCGTGGGCCGAACGAGGAGGTAGTTCCGCCGAGATATCTAGAGGAGCAGGGCAAGGTTTTTTGTGGCAGCCTTTCCCTTGGTAGAAGATAGTACAAATCACGAGATTCTGGCAAGTCCTGAGTTTGTTGGTTGGCAGACGTCTCGTCATTGGTCATTCAATCCTGTGCCTGCCATAGGTATATCTAAAAAGACAACAAATCTAAGGTTGCCATGATGATTCGGAAACATAAAGCTTCGCTTAAAATCCGTTCGCCAGGCGGGGGACAGGGAAAGTCCACGCTAAATTCCTGTATTTCCCTACACAATCAATCAGAATGCCTCTCTTCTAGTTCCTGCCGTTACGCCGAGCGATGCAAATACCCGAGTTCATGCCCTCATCCCATCCGTACTATGTCTAATGATCACCACCTGCCAGTTGATTTTTTTCTTCATCATTCACCCTAAACTCCTAGGCTTTTCACACAAGCCCATAACACTATAGGTACGATAACATTATCATTTCCGCCGGTAAGCACGGCCTCTGTGAGACTAGCCATGCCGGCGCAGGCCCCCGTCTTCTGCATCGTAGTCTGCCACGCATCAGCGCTTCGATTCGTAGCAGCCCAGGCACCCAGGCGCAGCCACACGTGAGCTGCCATGAGACCCAAGAACACAGCAGTTGCGAAAGCAGCGCTGCCCTCGAGGCTTTTCCCTCCGCCCCACAGCCACTTGCGATGTCCGTAATGCCTCCCGATCAGCGACGCAGCCGCATCGCCCAAGCCTACGCACACAACGCCGGAAACCATGGCAATCTCTCGAGTAGGCACACTCCAACCTTTCAGGTGGCCATTGCCGGTCCTGGGAAGCGACCCAAGAGAAAGCCAAAGGGGGATTGCACACCCAATGAGGAGGAAAATATGCGAGATGACGACAGGGCCCTTCAGATCTCGTCCATCAACGTAAGGGGCCAAGAAGAAGGCGAGAGGTTTGGAAAGAGGTGGCAGTTGGCTTGCTCGCAGCAAATCAAGAAGCAGAAAAGCAGCAAGGACGATTGAAACTGCCAGGGCTACGAAGCACGGGTCAATGTAAGTCGCTGGGAGGAACATAGCCACCATCATGAAATGGAAGACTTTTCGACGTGTATCCACCTCGCAGATAGGCGACAGCCTAAAAACTATAATGAGGCCAATGGCGATGATGACGAGGCAGTACGCACTGAGTAATAAGCGAGTGTTCGCCTCACCAAAAGAGGCTTGTAAGTGTTCGACCCATCCGTGCTCTGCGGTCTGGCTCATGTCTTGGATGAACCTCGGAGGAAGGCAAATCCACCATCCTAAGTTGTGACTGACCACTTGCCACCTGAACCATTGAATGTCTCCGAATAGGTAGCCCAAGGCCCAGCCGACCGGCTCGTCACCATGTAACGACTCTCGCATAACCATCTCCTTGATGCCAATGAAGGGGATGGGGATGAGTATAGCGCTGATGATGCAAATGTAAACATAGATAGCATAGACCCATTTCCGGTATACAGCTTGTTTATAAGTGAGCGAGACAAAAGACTTGACGGAATTGGATGCTGATCGTTTTTTTCGGCCCGATGGCGTATGAGTTTGCGGTTTTCGTCGCCTGCTCGTCGTCGGCAGGGTGTTCCTGCGGGCCTTTGCGGGTTCTCCCCCTTGCGCCTGGGCACTTTCAACACCTGATAAGGAATTCACTTCGCAATCTTGAGCAAACGAAGCACTGTCCGCATTGGTGGTGCGAACTCGCGCGAGCGCTTTCGATACTTGGGCGCTGGGGTCATCCGTCTCATCCGGATCGTCAATGGCTTCGCACGAGCTGCAAGATGAGCTGTCCAAGGACACGTGAAAGAGATCATGCCTCATCCTCCTCCACGACATCATTGTCACGAGAAAATCGGGGCTTCGCTTCACAGTACTCGACGGGCGTTTGAAGCGCCATTTGGGTACGCGAGCAAGAGATATCGCCCATTGAATCGGTTTACTACAGGACACCAGAATGTCAAGACCACCCACCCAAAGCATCGCCTTAAGGATGGTGAGTTGTGGCGAGGACGATAAAAGAAGGACGTTGATGAGACCGATAGAGAGCAGTTGCAGCTCGGCTGTTAGGAGACTGGTGGTAGTCAGGGTGTGCAAGACGCGGAGAAGACTGCAGTGCAACGGATAGAGGAGAATAACTGTTTCAGGAGAAAGAGTTGTTGGTGGCGCATCCGTCCTCGCGTCGTCTCTCCTCAAGACTGTGAGGTCGTTCAGAAGACGAGGTACGGCTAAAGGTATAGACGTCAGTACCCAGTGGAGCGGGTTAACATCTTCGCCAGCTGGCGATATGGTAGGAATCAGGGCTCGGGGCAGGGAGCAGAGAGCGAGGACAATATTTGGGAGGAGTATGGCTGAATTGTCAACAGCAAGGAGGGACGAAACCAAGAGTGTTATGGTCGGAGGGTAGATGAGGGGCGCCGGGTCGAACGACGAGGGCACCATGATGGGTATTTTTTTCGCCGGCGTTCGGTGCCAGTAGGCCCAAAGCACCAGCCGCAATGGAAATAAGATGACCAAAGCCGCCACCACACCCATGGCGTAACGGAGTTCTACACAAAGATTCCCTGATTAGCCGTTCTTGCTGAGACGACGCAGCACGACGAAGAGAGAGGGTTATTACCGCGACTTGACGTCTGTAAGACCGGCCGCACCTGGGGGTTGGCATACACGGACAGGCCCAAAATAGTAACGATGAGTAGCTCGGCGAAACGACGAATGATTTCCCTTGCGCTCTTCTTCTTTCGCTCCTCTGCATCGGGGGGCCTTTGGTTCCACGGCGTGCCCTTCTTCGCGCCGAAAGGAGAAAGCCGTCTCCCTAGCCCGTCTAAGCGCGCGAGAGGCGTGAGAAAAGGAGTAGAAGTACCGGACAATGCCTCGTTTCGTCCGCGCAGGCCCTTGTGTAGCCGCCTCGGGGCGGGCAAGCCCTTGAGGAAGTGTTCATCGTCGGCTTCGGTGCCGCTATCGGTAGGTTGGGAGCTTTGTCGGATGGCGTAGCTACTCGAGGTGGAGGGTTCAAGCAGCTCCGACGTCTGGCGATGGTAGGGATGAGGAGATCGCGAGAGCAGCCTCAAGTCGTCAGGATCGGGGCTGGTCAGAACATCATGACAGGCGGCGGTTGAAGGGCCAATATGGTCAGGCATGTCGGGGGAGGGGTGGACCGTTTGGTCTCAGTGCAGGATATTCGGTGTCATGAGAAATTGGAGGTTTAGGATTTGGCTTCTTGTTCGGATGCGATCATGGCCTCGGCATGTATTGCCGGGAACGGTCGGGGGAGCCACAGTCAAAATCAAAATCAGAATCAGAGTCAGAGTCAGAGTTAAAGTCAAAGTCAACAGAGTTGTCAAACTAAATGGTGTGAGTGTTTGCGCGAGTGGGAGTTGCGACACTGAATGATCGATCACATGTATTTCGCGAGCTGGCTTCAAACTTATCTGGCGGCTCAACCAGCGATAGGTAACTAAATGCCTATAGGTAGGTACCTCTACTGGCTGCATGCATGAAGTACCATAGCGCGCTAGCCCGTTTTTAGAGGGGCGTCATATGAAGTATATGCTGTTCAATCAAACAGATAGGAACGTTTATGTTCTTTATTGCTATCATACAGTAGCTATAGGTATGAAATACTAAAAGAATATCTATTTAATATAGTCAGTGTATCAACTACCTCTATGTAAGTATCTACCTACCATTAAACATAGAACTGGCTATTATATGTGAATGCTTTATCGTAATAAGCTTAAAGAATACTTTGTCATATGTTATAGTGTTTACGTAAGTGTTTATTATGAGTAAGTAGTTTAAGCTCCTAGTATTAGTGCTAAACTTATTATTTTTGAGGTTGATGATATATCTAAATCTTAAACCTAATGCTACCAGTAAATATATTGCTGCACTAGCTAAGCATATATTAGGGAAACCGTAAAAGAAGTGTTGTGGCAGATGCTTTAATGAGAAATCTCGTATTCTCTTTGGCACCTAAGATATAAATACCTACCTACGCTAGGTTAGTCCGTCAGAAGGTCTGGGAGAATACACTGTGCAATATACAATATAAACACTGTCTCCGTGTGTTCACCTACCCAGCCTTAAGTATATGCTTATTCTATGTTATCTATGTAGGTAGGTAGGCTTTATAACAAATTGATATCGAGGCAAATAATTGTGTTTGGCAAATCCCTGGATATTTTCCCTACCTATGTTTAGTACTTCTCACTGACATGTATGTATCAGCTTCCTCTAATGACAGTCGCTTTCGTGGCATTCGCTGGAAATCACTGTATGGGGCTTTTGGTAGAGGCGGCGGCCGCCATTGTCTGCCGGATTTACCGGGTCGTGTTTCAATGCTTCACCAGCCCCTCATCAGCCCGACTGATATCATCGTACTTCCGGAACACGAGAAACATTGAAAAGCTCCGGCTCTAGTACGTATATGTACCACCTACGTAATCCATGGCGTGTTCCTCAGCCCAATCAAGTTGCAATACCTACATTGTACGCTGCGCAGCACCCTATAAATGTACACAGTACTAGGAAATGCGTTGGCTAGCACTACATGGGTAGTCTGTATACATGTAGGATGTAGACATAGTGTATGATGTAGATACCTGCTTCCTATGGAGCTATTAGGTACCTAAATATTCAACGCCTAGGTGCGTATACGAGGCAGGTTCGGCGATTGCAGTGGCTGGATATTTATCGCCCAAGAGAACGGGCAACCAAATATAAAAATGCGGCTCGAAACAACTTTGAAGATCTATCCCGGCTATATATACCTACTTTACACACCTTTCAACTAGGTAGACCTCAGCTTGTGATCTTGCTGTTGCTCTTGACCTCGTCGTACACAAACATTCAAACGCAAGCCATACTATACTTATACTCCCTTTTGTTGACGAGAAGAGAATTGCTCCCGAGAGCGTCAACATGATGCCAACTACCCGAACACTTTGTTGTACCCTCCTTGTCTATATCTCCTTCACGGCTACCTTCACGAACGCAGCACACTTCTCCCTGGTTCGCTCTGGAAGTCTCAAAATAAATCCAACCGTTCACCTAGCTGTTCGACAAGCATCCTCTGTGAACGATACGACCACCTCGGAAGCCCCTACCACTTCCAGTCCTTCCACTACCCCCACTACTTCCATCGCTTCTACTACCACGTCGGATATACCATCGACGACATCGACCAACGAACCGACTACGTCAACACAGCAAACCCCTACGGATACACCAGAGGTGCCTCAGACGACCCCGACATCCTCCTCGATCTCTTCAACTACAACTTCACCAACTTCCACCTCCGCTCCCGTCACCCCGACTACCGATACTACCACGACGCCTGACCCTACCTCATCGTCATCGTCATCGCCATCGCCAATTCCCACCTCTAATTCCTCTAGCGATGTGGATTCTTCCAGTGGTAAGTTACCCTTCTGTACCCCAAGGTTTTGCTTCACTATATCGTTATACGAGGATCATGACAAAATGAAGCAACCAGCATCGTAGTTTATCCCCATTGCGTTTCGTTGATTTTCATTACTAATCGGCTATCAACCGTTAATCATTTATTCATTGCCCTTAATCTATTCACCCAACGCACATTATCGCATCGACTACTCTTGTATGTATTCTAACCCTGTACAGACTTCACATCCACAACATCAACTACTCCCACACCGACGTCAAAGACTTCGACATTTAGGTCGACACTTCCTGGCGGGGCAGTGACGACGGTTACGGAGGTTGCAGTTGTGACGCCAGGGGTTCCCGACGGAGACGAAGGCACACCGACAAGCGCCATTGGGAATCTACAAACCGGGTCCGCAGCCCCCATCACGAGAAGAATTGGGCTCGACATTCTTGCCGGCTTCTTCATTGGTGGCATCATGCTTACTTAGCCAACGACAAAGACTATGGCACGTCGACCATGAATATTGCGGTCTGGTATGTGTTGACTCAGCGAGCTGGCCAGGGCATTCATTGCCTACAGCGGAAGAGTTTGTAGGCGATTGCCGAGAGATATGGCGGATACATCAGTTATCTGTGCCCTCTTGTTTTAGCATGGCTGCATCATTGGGATCGCCACAGGCACAAACTTAGACACCAAGGGTATCAGGTAGAAGGCGGGTCGCCGACGACGAAGCCATCACTCTACATTTTCCCACGACATTACGATTATGGAACCAGAGTACATAAAATGCAGGCGTACGGGGCATAATAAATAGATCATGGGCGGTTTAGACTGAGTAAGAGATAATAAACTTGATAAATATTATAAACACTAGTATTCTCCGACGAGGCCCGTCTTCATCGCAGGTCGATGTCCACGTTATCTTGCACACATACGCACCATCATGTCATGACGCTTATCCGGGGCCTATCTTGGGCATATCGTGATGCTCGCTTAGCTTAGACAGATACGTGTTCAGACTCTCTACTCTTTCTTTGTGAGTCTTTCGGATTTCCGATGCGAGGGCCGGGTCTTCGAGCATTCGCTGCATCTATATTGTGCGCGGCACAAGCACGGCACGAGTCAGCGTGTTTCATGTCTTCTGCTGAAGTTCGCCCCAAGACGAGGCAGGGTATGTTGATTACCTTCTTTTTCATTGCCTCTTCATGTCGCCGTTCTGCCTCAGTCTTGTACTCGGGCTCAAGCTCGGATTCGGGCTTGGGCTCGGGCTCGTGGTCCTTGCGATTCTCGCCTTGCTCCGTCAATTGCGCCCTTGCGCCGGTTGTGGCGGATTGGGACCGCTCGAGAATCGCCGACTTGTCTTTATCCTTGCTCTTCGTCTTCGTCTTCCTCTTGGCTTTTTGGACCTTTGAACCCTTGAGCTTTAGAGCGCCGCCGGCCCCGGCCGAGACGTAATCATCAGCGGGCATATTCAGTCGATGGCGAGAGTTTGCAGTTCCAAATTACCTTCTACACCAACCAGATAGGTACTCACACCTACTCTTAACCTATAGCCTGGAAATGTGGACCCCAAAGGGTGTAGCTGTCTCATTTCAGCTAAGGTACCTACCTATGGTCCTTGCAACCGACCCGCAGCTGGCTTGCAGCTGGAGTCACGAGTGGGTTTCCTAGTGGCCCCACTTTCCGCGAAAATATTTCATTAAAACGGATTGTTGAGCGGCCGTCTTCCTCTTCTTCCTTTCCTCTTTTCCTTCTTCAGATCAAAAAGTATTAACAGAGTCGCCACGACCGTCACCTCGACCTTCTTACAGTGACGAGTTGCCATTCCCCTCATGGGAAATTCACTCTGGAGAAGAATCTCCTTACTAGGAAGTTTCCCGCCCGTCTTCGGACTGTGGACGGGAGATGTCGATTTTGAAAGGAACATTACATCAAGTGCTAAGAACAATAGACATTGTCTGTTTCGTGAATTTGTGTAAGGAGGCGGCGGCAGTATTTCAAGCCTTCTCGAAGGCGATCTCACTGAATGAGGGGTGTCGTGAAAGAGAACGTATGTCCTCTCAGGTGCAGGTAACCGTAACCGTTGACTCTATCCGTCCCATCAGGCGTCTGCTAGGCTTACCTTCTCAGCCGGCGGGGCCGACGTGTATTTATTTGCGTGATTGGGACGGGAGAGGGGGTAGAAGAAGCGCATGTGCGAGATCTACGCTTCTCACGATCGACGCTCGAAAGATCCGGCATTTTGTGTGTAGCACGTGTACGTCTTCTAACGGTTGCTATAGCATCGATGAGTAGAAGAATGCCGTGTGGAACACAAAGTATGGTAGGTCTCACTCATGTTTCGAACAGGACAGGTTTGGCTACCGCATAACAGCTCGAACGACGCTCTCTACAGCAGTGAGGAATGACTCAAAATCACAGTTTTGTTATGGATCACTCATTGCTATGTCCGTCGGCCAGGAGGGCACATCTTGATAGTACGCGATCATGATACCGTCATCAGTCTTGGGTATAAAGATGGCAAACCACCCCGGTGGTTTTCGACCGCCTCTTAGCAGCAGCATCATCATCCATTCACTATTCGACCACCAGTCATTCCTTTAAGCCTCTTGGCTATCACACTCCTTTTTCAACCACAGCAATAGCATACACTCTTTAGCTTGACTCGTTTCTAGCAATCGTCTATCCTTCAATATACCACACATTGACATAGTGTATTTACAAAGTAACATATCCACCACAATGCATTTCGCCAACGTTACATCCACATCGGCTTTCTTGTACTGCCCTCCCATCACCCAGACTCTTTACACCACCGTCTACGAGACTGTTCTCCCCGCTGCCTGCGAGACCAGCCAGTGGATGGCTACATACACCGTCACTGAGACTTGCGCCGGGCACAAATCCGACTATGTCACCCCCACTATCCCTCCGGGGTTCGTTGTCACCACCGTCAGCTGCGCCGTCTGCGCCGAGTCCGAGATTGAAATCACTTGTCCCGGCGCATACCCTACCGGCATGGGCATGCAAACCGTGGAGATCGGCGGCAACGGTATTACCGCTACCGTTACTGCTTCTCCAACGCCCGCCAAAACTCGCACCTACGCCGTTGCTGCGCCTACCAAGGTGGTCACGTCACTTGTGAACGAGGGTACGGCAAGTGGCAGTGGAAGTGGCAGTGGCAGTGGCAGTGGAAGTGGAAGTGGAGGTGACAGCCAGGGTGACATGGACAACAATGGCACCATGAACTACCCTACTGTGGCAGTCAGCGGTGCTGCAGTAACTTGGAAGAGATCTTTGGTGCTTGGTGCCGGTTTAACCTTCGTGGCTGGCCACTTCTTCCTGCTCTAAACCCTGGGCTTCACGATGGTGGGGTTATTTCCAAAGAATATAGCTGTTCCTTTGTCTCGGACATGGCTGACGAATTACGTATCTTTCCTACCAGCCGAGAACATACTCTGGGGGCTACACATGGGAACCTGAAACTTTACTTTATTTTGTTACTACATATGTATTGTCTTCACGTCAAATTATACAATGATTGAATCAATATTCAGTATATCTGGTGAATCATTCTGTCCGCGATAACTAATGAGTGCAGGCCATAATACTTACTGAGCATGAAATGAGAACGATAGAGAAAACAGAAAGGGGTGTTAGCAGAAGTTATCTTCAGCCTAAATTAATTATGCTTTTTTATAGGACTGTTACTCATGTATGTTCAACTACGGAAGTCGCTATTCGTTTTAATTGGAGTGAAGTCTGCGGAGATAGATACCTCGTCACGCCGAGGTTGGGCGCTCTGGAGGAAAATCTTTATGGCCTCAGCTCCTAACATGAAGCCGAGCCCAGCACCTCTCCGTGGGGTTTGGCCTCCGGCCCTGCGGGGACGACTACCAGCATAGTGAGGTAGATATCACTGGCGAAATTATTTGCCCTGAACACACGTTTTGATCTCGGTTCAGTGTCGCAGTAGCCAGGAGAAGTGATCAATTGGTTCCTGAACTCTCCAATTGCAAAGCAGGCCCAAAGCATATACAAATAGCACTACAACCAGTGTAGCCACCCCACATGATGATGGCAATTAGTACTCTAAGATACGAAGTAGAGAGGCACATAGACATGCGCATGGCGGAGAGGCTGTCGAGAAAGGTAGATACGAAGATGAACCAGATATTATTGCCTGAGCGGAAGCCCTTCGTCCTGCATCGACGATGTCCCCAACACGCGGTATTGAGCCAAGTCACACTGAATTTGACAGACGTTAGCAGCAGGTGACAAAAGCAACGGGATGGCACGTCTGTGAGAGTAGTAAGGGTTTCCACGCCGCCAGCGAGCCCAACAGACGGTGCCGTAGTTGGGTAGGGCTGCTTCAGAATCTCCGAAGTCGTCAGCTGTTGACTAACCCAGAGCCGCACACAGCTTAGGGTTATGGGTTGGCTTCATATAGTCACCTGAAAAGTTAATCAGGAACTTATGAAGTTACCCCGGTAGGCAATCTTGAGCAAAGGACCGATCTACCGCCTCTGACCTCTGAAGTCGAGTCGGTAGGTAGGTAGGTAAAGTAGGTATAGTTTACGAACAAACATCTACGCAACCCCCGACTACATATGTAGTGCACTAACCTCGGTACCTCGGTTCGCGTAGACTCGTTCGTTGAGAGGTACTTAAGTATGTAGGTACGAAGTCGACCATGGTAGATGCGGTTACCCCAATGCAAAGACATGGTTGGTGGAGGAAGCGTCCTGACTCGCGAACTCAATGGGGCAGCTTGATGCAATGCTGGCGCTCATAGGAACTTCAGCCTACCTATCTTCTACTTGTAATTATTATCTGTTCACACACGACACCTACATCCGCACCAAATGGCCGGCGCCATATCTAACCTAAGCATACGAAGACGACGCCAGGTTGGAAAGCCTAGATAGTATATCTATCGAACATTGGGGATCATGACTTCATGGGCTTGTACTGCCTGCCTATGTAGTAGTACCACCCAATACAGGACTGAAAATTTACGCTCTCCGTCTGTGTATTGGAGCTAACAGCGATTGCGAACCTCGCTGCTCTAACGACCTACTTATTCGGGAAACATACCTGATAACGCACGTGGACTTGTTCTGCGGTGAGCACCGCTTCTACGCGATGGGTACCTGCATAGCGGCCACTGACAGAGATAGCGTAGAACGGAAGGGACCAAAAAGAAAAACGTGGGCGAGATAATCCCGGTCTGGCGGTTCTGCCCAGAGGCTAGACTAGTCTGCCTAGGCAGGGTAGGGTGGCATCGAAGAGCTCGGAGGCTGGCCTGTCGAGAGCTGAACATCTTCTCAGTCTAGGCGCTCCTCTGCTCACGTATCCACTTCGGATCACACATATATTAGGGACGTTGGGAATATATAGTTGGGAACGGGCTCGAGACTGGCAAACGTCCAGTCAATTCGTCCTGATACCCTGCCTGACCAAGCTACTAGTTCCTAGGCGTCGGTTTCAAGCTTTCAGTGACGTACGACGTACTCAAGCTTTCTGACGCCAGCTTCTTGGCGAGTCCCCACCAGCGAGCTTGCTCCAGCCCGCCTCGCTCGGTCGACGTGTGAAGAAGGGAGGGAAAGCAGAGCAAAGGAAAGGAAAGGAAAGGAAAGGAAGGAGAGGAAGACCTCAACCTTGACATCATGGCTGCTATGTGCCGCATCAGCGTCGTAACGACGCTGATGCTTGCTCTCGCTCCAACTGCGCTTGCTTGCCCTGGCTGCTACGCCCCCACCAACCACGTCGAGCACGTTCGCCATGTCAAGCGGATGCAGCCAGACGCGCTCAACGCCACCTACGGTCCTACGAAGGCCCTGGAATGGGGTCAATTGAACTTCTTGCACACCGTATGTCGCTTTCCAGTCATCCGCTTTCGGTCGAATAGTCGAATAGTCGAATAGTTGTCGAATATGGAGTAATGTAGGCGTTGATGGCTAACTATGGATGCGTAGACTGACACTCATGGCTGGCTAGAGGGGCATCTGAAGGAGAAGAACTATGGCGCCGACTGGGGTGATTTTGTCACCTTCTCGACTCACTTCAAGCACCAGGCTGGCAACAGTAAGCGAGAAACCGAGCTTCTTACCTGGACAGCCGTCTCCATGCTCATCTCTTCCCTCGCTCTATATTGGCGGGCTTCTTCTCTCGGCCTGATACAATTGGCCCCATACCATGGCGAGACTTTCGATTACGGCTGCTGACGTTCGATTCTATAGTGGGTGTCGATCTCCTCATAGTTGATACAGGTTTGTGACACGACCCCCAAGACCGTGACCTACCGGTTGGCTGACATATGTGGTGGAATAGGCGACTTGCATGATGGCGCGGGCTTAAGCGATGCAACGACACCCGACGGTGCTATTTCTATCAAAGTTTTTGACGATGTCGATTACGACTTGCTCACGATTGGCAACCACGAGCTCTATCTGGCTGATGTTGCCTACCAGACCTTGTAAGTAGCTGCCCGGTTCCCTTTTAGACTTACTCCGCGGCAAATCATGGTAGAAGGAAGCAAGAGTGGCACTATAGCAGATGTCTCGCTTCTGATTTCACGCCCGAGATGCCTGGACAACATAAGGAGCACGGTCACGATAGTCATACGGCGGGAGATCACTGACATGCGGTCTTTGAAGGAATGACATCTCGGCCTACTGGGGCGACAAGTACCTGACGTCCAACGTCCAGATCGCCAATCAGAAGACCGGGGCGTGGGAGTACGTTGGCAAGACGCACAGATACTTCACCACCGAGCATGGTCTGCGGATCATGGCCTTTGGCGTGTTGTTCGACTTCACCGGTTCGTGTCCCCATGTGCCCCAGGGTCCGACATGCCCTTGCCATCCGGCATGGTCCTAATAGATGCCAGGGAACACCAACGTCACCAAGGTCATCCCCGCTGCTACTATGGTCACCCAGAAGTGGTTCATGGAGGCCGTTAACTCTTGTGATCCTGTCGATGTCTTCGTCCTCATTGGGCACAACCCCGTCCGGCGTAGCAGCTTCCAGCTCGTCTTCGATGCCATCCGAGCAGTGCATCCTGATACGCCTGTTCATATCCTGGGTGGTCACAGCCACATACGCGACTTTGCCGTTTACGACGAGAACAGCGTCGCTATCGAATCAGGTAAGTCGGGGTCTGTAGGCCTCAACGGGATCACGCTATGCTGACTAGGAGCACAGGCCGTTATTGCGAGACGCTAGGTTGGGTCTCCATGTCCGGTTTCACCAAGGACAACAGCGGCTTCCACGGTATTTTCCCAAACCCCGCCGGCGTGCCGAATCCTACACGCAAGGCGACCGAGACGTCTACTTCACCTTTCACATTTTCCCGTCGATATCTCGATTGGAACCGTAAGACATTTGCGTACCGTAAGCCATCTCCCTCCCCCCCCTCCCTCATCGCTCGGGTCATAATAGCCCAACGGCAAGATATATTATCTTCAGAAATGCTCTCGACTTATAACGAGGCTCTCGAGAAATTCATCACGCTGCAATGACTAACCTACGGTTCGAAGATGCCGAGACTTGGTACGATCACAACTTTGACTACGGCAGCGGACTGTCGACCACCGCAGAGGTCACCACATACAGACAGCAGCTCAAGCTTGGCCAGTTGTATGGTTGTGTGCCCCAGGACTACTGCATGACATGCGCCCCGTTCGACAGCCCCAAGAATATATTCCCGCTGCTGTCGGAGGCCCTGGCCGAGGTCGTCGTCAGCGAGGAGCGCAAGGCGGTAGCCCGCTACATCATCTCCAACACGGGTGGCATCCGCTTCGACATGTACAAGGGGCCATTCACGTACGATGACAGCTTCATCGTGTCACCGTTCCGGGATGCGTTCCTCTACATCCCAGACGTGCCCTACGCGCAGGCCAGCACCCTCCTCAACTCGCTCAACAACGCGGGAGCGAGTGGCAAACGTTCCTTGGGGTACATGCCCGTCGAGCGAGACATCTGCGCCGATCCCCTCGTGGAACCGTGGAGCGAGGTCAAGCGTGACGGGGCCCTCTCGAGCAGTCTCCGTGGGGTCAGCAGGCGCCAGGTTGTCGACCTCGTGCCGGGATACACGACCACGGACGACTGGGGCACGGACGGAGACGACACGGCGCACTCGAAAATCCCCTACTACGACATCCCCGACTTCTTCCAGGGCGCGGCTGGATTCGACGAGAACGGCGAGGCCGATGTCGTTGACGTGGTCTTTGTGGACTTGTAAGTGCCTCCCTCACACCCTCCCCTCGGTCACCCTGGCCGAGTCTTCCCTCGCTCCGTGACAGATCGGAAGCTCATTCTCGGAATGTATAGCATCGAGAGCGACGTGCTCGCTATCCTCGGCTCGGGCTATAGCTCGGCAGACGTCGGATATTACATCAGCGCCAACTTCACGACCCAGGATTATCTGCCTCTGTTTGCGAAGCAGTCGGAAGCCTTCCAAGCCGATTATCCAAATTGCCCAGGCAGTTAAATTAGTGCACAGAGCATGGAGACTGAGATGATTGCGTATCCATCGAGGTTGAGCTCGGTATATTGTATTACCATTGTCGCCGGACCATATGTCATCACAGTGTTTAGTTGTACTTTCAAATGACTATATGTATTATACAATGTGATATTTTAACCCACCGATGGCATCGTGTAATAGCTAGCAAACCTCAGGTGGAAAGTGTCATACAGGTAACTTTAAAACGACTTACTGAATACCCCCGGCCCAGATTTAATGCGCCTGAGGGCTACATCACTTGAGAGTATCAACTTATATATAAGTAAGTATATATTTAAATATATTTTGGCTTTATAAATTACATCAGCTTAGTTAGTTTCTTCAATTTATTTAATTAAGGTTCTTAAAAAGCAAGCCATGTATTCATTTCCTTCCTGGGCGCTGACATTACCTAATAAATAATAGGGAAATATAGTACTACCTAAGGTAGTGAGTGTATCATTGCGCTACTTAACTATACAGAGAAACCCCTCAACCCCTTAAACCCCTCTACCAACCCCGCTATCTCTTAAGTGTATATACCCTAGGTTGTGGTAGGCTCTCCTCTCCGTTTCTCTCTCTCTATTCCCGCGCCACACAGGCCGCCACCGCCGACGACAGTAACCAGACCAGATGGCCCCGATACCCATCACCATCATCACCGGGTTTCTGGGCTCGGGCAAGACCACGCTCCTCCTCAACCTCGTCCCGCAGCTGCGCGCCGCCAACCCCGCGTACCGCCTCGCGCTGCTCAAGAACGAGTTCGGCGACGTCGCCATCGACTCGCAGCTCGCCGCCAGCGGCGCCGTCTCGGGCGTCCAGGAGCTGCTGAACGGGTGCATCTGCTGCAACCTGGTCGGCCAGCTGGCGCCCGCCCTCGCCGAGCTCCGCGACACCGTCCGCCCCGACCGCATCGTCATCGAGACCTCGGGCTCCGCCTTCCCCGCCACCCTGGCCATCGAGGTCAACCGGATCGCGCGCGAGACCGGCGGCTCCTACGTCCTCGACGGCGTCGCCAGCGTCATCGACGTGGAGAACTGGGCCGGCTACGAGGACACGAGCTACACCGCCCGCCTCCAGGCCCGCTATACCGACCTCATCGTCTTCACCAAGTGGGAGGCCTGCGACGAGCGCCGCTTCGACGAGGTGAGGGATCGCGTCGGCGATCTCGAGATCGATGTCGCCTGGGTCAAGAGCGACAGGGGCCGTGTTCCCGTGGACGTCATCTTCGGCATTGACGGGGGACTCGCCCGCGCCCTGACCGACGGGCAGCACCTGGCCGCGACTGAGAATGGAGACCACGGCCAGGACGCCCACGAGGGTCATGGTAGCCATGACCACCAATCCGAAGTCGAGGTGCTCTCGGTCACGCTGCGCGGGCCCGACGGCGCCGTCGTCAATGCGCCGAAGCTCATGACGCTGCTCAAGACGGCCCCGAAAGACGAGGTATATAGGATAAAGTCAGTGTTGACGACGAAGTCGTCCTCGACAGAAATTCGCAACTCAGATCAACAGGGCTCCGTACCAGCGCCGCCGTCGGATCTATCCGCGCATACGAGATGTATTCTGAACTGGGCCTTCGGGCGGTGGACTTTCTCCCCCATGGAGAGCCCTGGCGGGGAGCACGACTCTAGTGACGGGGTACTGCTTCGCATGACCGTTATTCTCGCTCGGTATGAAAGCGCCAAGTGGAAGAAGAAGCTCGAAGCCGGTGGGTTGCTAGAGCTGGATGGCAGCACGTCAGGCGAGTTAACCGTGACGAGAATTGCGTAAGGTTTTGATACAGAATCACTGAGGGGTACCAGATATGGCCTTGATTAGTTTTCTGCCCGCAGAGAGGCTCCGTCGGCCGACCTCACTAGCATGATGCCTATGCGCCATCGTTGTACGGTAAACGTATCTCCATGCCTACCTCGATGGGAAACGAGAACGTGAAGTGATGCTGCACCAGCACGAAACAAGCACGGCAAATGCGCCAGTCATGAGGTCTTACAGTCGCGATATCCCGATTAAGCCATATCAATACAGGTATATCAAGATAGAGTAACATAGAAGTAGGAAACGCCAGGCCGTGTTAGATTAGAATTTCTGCCATCGCCAAGGGAGGAGAGGTCAACAAAATAGATAGTCCGATCTTTCGCAATAGATAACTGAATGCTAGAGTCATCTTTCTTACGTACCCAAGCTGAAGAATTCGGATGGACCCCTGCTGTTCGATGGTAGATATATCGTTTAGCCCTATCTAGCTCTACGTGTTCCAACGAGTTGAAATGTAGAGAACAATTGACTCGTTCTATCGTGTTTCGGAAGGGTACACTCTCTCTGAGCGCAAACACCTGTTCTATTATTGCCTTCGTCGTCGCCTCGAGGTGTAAACCCGTAGAATCTGGACGATATGGCGGATTAAATGATAAATTACGCAAGAAAGAACGTAAGAAACAGGAGTATAGTAGCTATAAGGCTGTCACAGTTAGGCCATATTGAACGGAGGGACCCATACTGTCAAGCTTTTCTCCAAATGATGAGTTTTCTGGATTACTATCCCCATTTCCTATCAATCTGATATTAGAAAAGAAAAAGACGTACGACGTAGGATTGTTATATGTACATGGAAGTGTTTTCGTCTACGCGGGTATAGATTCCAGCTGCGAAATACTGGCGACGATTTTGCCTTTTCCCATACTCTCTGGACGTTGAACTTCCACATCGCTTCATAATTCCGAACAATTAACCGTCCCCTCGCCCTTGGCCTATAATTGGTAGGCTGATCAGCATATGTTCAGCAACTTTTCGCTTTTAGATGTCCCCTGGTGGCCACCTAGATGAACTCTTTGAACCCCCCCCCCCCCCCTTTTCCTCCCAACTCTTTGCCACATAAGCACCCCAACTTCAATTAACGCCAGAGATCTCGATCGCCCTTCTTGCGACCTTGGCTGCTACTTGGCCGGGGCCACTCGTCTCTCACTACCCCGAAGCTCGAAGCGCTGCTGTTACGCCCATGACCTCCCCTAGTCTCGCCGGGCACGCTTAAAAAGCCACCATGACCATCACCCTGGATAATACTCATCCTAGCCCCACCACCAGCCTGCCAGCCTGCGCCTATATCAGATAGGCCATAACTGCTGAGTGGCCGGCCGCTAGCTGCGCTTGCGGTCCGCCCGTGGCCCCCTCGGCCCCTGCCTCGGCCTCCACCACCATGGGTATCGAAAGGATCCATCCGTGTACTACCCCACACCAGGTCATCGTCGCCCTTAGTGAAGATCTCCAGGGTCTGATTCAGCGACAGCATTCCAGGTCCTAGAGGACCATTGAAGGCTGATGCAAATGGGTTGTTAGAACTGAAGCGGGGCGTAGGGTTACTGTAACCTCCCGTGCTAGAAGGCGAGAGGCTCCCAGCCCCGGCATTGAACAGGCCAGTGCTACCTGCGCTACTGGGGCGTTGAGGGCTCCCCGCAAAACCGGGCATGGGAGGCGGTAAGCCGAGAAGTAAATCAGGGAAGTTTTGATCTCGGACATAGATTGCTGCTAATCGTGGCAAACCACCTGCAAAGAGAGACGAGGCTAGGTAATTATAGTAACCAGCAGTGGTGCTCGCATATGGCGAGGTGGCGGGAGAGGCCGTGATCTCGTATCGTAGTGTTTCGAGCGCCCAATTTGCTAGCGGAGGGATAGGGACGCCGTGGGATGGGAAGGGTGAGTCGACTTCCTCGGAAATGGACAATGTGATGAGATGTGGAGCATTGGCTAAAACATCGTGGAGGGCCGTGGGTGGCGTTCCGGTGTTGGTAAGAGACAAGACTTTCAAGCTGTTTTTCGTCTCGCTTCTGGACAGGTACGCAACTAGGCCGTCGGCGGTGACGCGAGGGACGCCAGTGAGAACGAGTTCCTCCAAGGGCGGCAGGGCGGGCAGCATATCATTGTTCCGGAACATGTCATCGTCTATTATTCTACAGTCCGAAGCCTTGAGAGCACGCAGACATCGCATCGTAGCGAGGACCCGCCGCAGGATGGCGGGATCCATGTTGATACTGCCAAGCTCTAGAACCTCAAGGTTTGGCCACACATTGCCACGGCTCAGTGTCTCGAGACTGCGCTCGCTACCAGTCAGGTAGGTCATTTTCCGAAGACCAGGACACCGGGCTTGAACTTCAAGCTTGAGGGTATGATGGACGGGATCATCCATGAACAGGCCTTCGGGTAAATCGACATATCTCAGGTTGGGCAGCACGGCTATGGTCCTCGCTAGGACAGGGGCGTTCGACTCCCGTACCATGTAAGGAGTTTTGAAGTAGTGTACAAGCTTCCCCAAACGGGTAGGGTCGTCTCGCAGGGTGCGGCATAGCAGGTGTAGACGAGCACCGGCCGGGTCCTCGGGGATGCCATTGCGTTCGAAGCGACTCTTGCGTTTGCGTCTTTCGGAGAGATCGATCTCTCGCTCGCAGTAATGGACCGAGTCTATGCGGATGCTATGGTACCTAGACGAGGACGGGCAGCAGTTAGCGGGCCGGCCGAACCAAGGCGTCGTGACGAAGGCCAGGCCAGGACTAGGCGTGGTGGAGCGGGGTGGAGGGAGAGGCAGTCGGGAAGGCGGAAGAGGGAGAAGAAGAGGAAGGATACACACATGAGTTGTATGGCGGACCGTCGCCAGCGCTTGCAGACCTGGCCGGCGTGGGCGAGGTCGCGCAGGTCGCAGAGCATACACGCATCCTCGACGGCGCTCCTCTCGCAGGTTTCGTAGGACTCATCACGGCTATGGGGGCAGACAAACGCAAAGACCCTCTCGAGGATCGGCGGAGGCAGCTCCAGCCAGGGCGCGAAAATGCGGCTACGCTCGGCAGCGTAGTTGTAATGCTGGTCAGAACGGGGGTTGTAGAGTCGGTACTTGTCGCGTTCGATGTCGTCGTAGGCCTGAGGGGGTTTCTTGGACGACCCTGACTCGGAGTTCGACTTCTTACTTCGACGGAAGAACTTCATGGCTGTAAACTTCATTATGAATAGGCCTCGCTCGGCGCGGAGAAGCTGTCGAGGGAAAGGATGTGCCTCGGGTGGCGATAAAATGGATTAAATGGATTGAATGGATTGAAGGGGAGAATGGACCTGATGCGAGAGAGGCTGACGGGGAACATGGACAGGCCAGTCAATTGAGTTCCGGAGGGACCAGATCTAGAGAGGAGCGACAACTAGTACAGCAAGGAAGGTGAGAGAGGATGAGCTTTTTCCTAGTGTAATTTTTGGGGGGTTTGGTTTTTGCTTCTCCAGTCGTTGTTGCTGTTGTGGTTGTTGTTTCTGCGGCAGGAAGGAAGTTGTGTGGCGCATGTTAATATGTGAGAGGCAGGTAGGCGTGCATATGCACGGCCGCGATGAATCCAGCTGTTGCGTTTGCGTTGCTTTAGCCCGCCTTGGTAAGACCCTTCACTCGCTCTCGTTCTTAACAAAAACAGAACAACGAGGTAACACAATGGTATTTTTAAGCTAGTTATATTAATATGATTATCTTAATGGATTAGCAATTTAAAATAAAAAAATTCAACTAACTAGCAATTCATGATAATAATAATTGTTTTCTTTATTAAATTCTAGTAAGCTTAGGTAGGTATATATATATCCCCTAACTGGGCTAGTACATGCATGCTATTGTTTCTAAATCCTAGCCTTATCTGCTAATTATAATACCTAGGCTGGTATAACCGCGTCGTACATGGGGATCAGGACCCAATTTATCTCGCAGCGCTCTCTCCCGGCCGGCACCCTCCAGCTAAAGTATGGTCGTATTCGCTTCCTCAAGCGTTGCTCCTTCCTGCCTCCTTAGTTCCCATTCGGCTGAACAGCCTCGAGGGGGGACGCTGGGCCTGACATGCTGGATTTTGTCCGTAGCGTCAGTGGGAAAGGATACTCATCTGGATCCTCCTCGTCGCTACCCGTCTTTGTTAGTTGACTATTTATTATTGGTTAGTAGGGCTGGATGAGTGAACTCACGGGAGCTTCCATGCAACGTAGTCTTCCGTGCTCAGTCCTTCCCGTCCCTCCTGCAGACTTGCGAAGTCACCAGGCGTCATCATCCCAGCTCGATCCCGAGGCGAGCCCGGAACCGAGAACGGGCGGGATATCTTCTGTTCTACGCCAGGGATGAAATCTTCCTCCTCCTCATCGCCAGCGAACGAGGCCGGGTACGCACGCCGCAACGCCAACTGTCGTGCCTTGACATATTCCATCCCCATCCTCTTCCAGTCCAACAGATCACTCAGCCTCTCTGTGCGATTACGCTGGTTGACACGCTGACGTCTACTCTTTTGGCAGAAATCAAACATGTACGATGTAAGCTGGTTGACCGAGTCGTCAACACCCTTGTTGCGCCGATCTACAATATAGATGCCGTAATCACTCGAGTTCTCGATCAGCTCCTCCATATAACAACCGAAGCCTGACAAGTTTGTTGTGATGCTGGGCACGCCCATGACGGTGCACTCGGCTGGCGTATAGCCCCAAGGCTCGTAGTACGAGGGGAAGACGCCTAAGTTGGTCCCGCGCACAAAGTCATCGTAATCCACGGGCAGGATGGGGTTTGATGAATTCAAAAATTCAGGGTGGAAGACAACCTTGACCCGATCAGTAGGATGGTTAAAAAGCTGTACCCGGCGGATCTGATTGAGGATAGGATCATCTTGGTCCTTGGCCATATTATGCGTAACGATAGGCGGCAGTCCGTGACGCTTCATCGCAAATAGCCGCCGTCTTAGTATCACGCGATCGGCGCTCGTGATGAGCTCCTTCTCGTCAGGCATGGTGTCGCCATCGTGCCATTTAAGTGACCGCTCAAAAATACGACGGCCTATGCCACGCTCGATCACATCGATCGTGTCTCTTAGCGATTTGACGACGGCTTGACCCTTCAGAGCCTCAACGGTAAGGGATGTAGTCTGTGCTGGCATGACGATGAAGGCCACAACTGTGGTCTTGCTACCCGAGTTCTTCAGCCTGTGATTCAGCCGGGCCAGGGATTCAATAAACATGTCGACACCCTTATTACGAAATTCATAGCGCCCAGCCGTGAAAAAGTAGAGTGTATCTTCAGGGACGAAATCGTAGTGACCATAGAAATGGCCTCGCACGAAATCATGGATCTTCTCCTTGGCTTGCTGATGCAGGTTCTGGAACTCGTGTACAGCAGCGAACTTGGTAACATTAAGGCCGTTTGGCAACACACCATCGGGCTTGCGCTTTAGCAAGTGTTCGCTTTCGAAGGCGGTAATGTGGGAGACGGTGGTGAAAACATCGCATGAATGCGCGGCTGCGCGCTCAATACAGTAGCGGTGGTAGATGCCACGCTTTCCGGCCTCCGCATCCACATTAAAGTTCTGGAGGTTATTGTAGAAATCGACGGAACCCGCGCAGAGGTATCGACCTAACAAGGTGGCGTGAGTGGTAAAGACGGTGGTGATATCTATGCGCCGCTTTTTAGAAAGCGGCAACGCGACGCCTGCGAGCCATTCATGGAAATGGGCAATGACAGCTTTCTTCTTCTCGTGACAGACGTACTGGGTTGAATTAGCCCAGCGATCATCAGCAGGGAGAGAACTTTGTTCAAACGTACCTCGCCCAGAAACCAGGCGACCAGATATCCAAAGACGATGGCTTCGTTCGTCTCGTCGTCGCCTGGCGGAGCAGGGATGCCTGCCACATTCCAAAGGTCGGCCTTCCACTCATCCATATACTTGTAAGCTGTCTTGGTGTCAATGAGCAGGACTCGGGGGGCACCTTCTATCAACCATCTGCCATACAAAATACCAATTCCTCGGTTGCGCATTGCCTCAATGCTCTGGGCGAGCTCGGGATTAGTAGGCTCGAGCTCCTCTACTTCGACGGCGGCCTGAAGATATCAATGAGCCGAGTGGTGACAGCATAGGTTACAAGCGGCTGAGGCGATAGCTTACAGACTGGTGGTTTAGGGGACCGATAAGAGTGTAACGGTCGCCATACTCGGCAGTAGTGACAGGGGCTTTGGACTTGATGACGGAGTAGATTCCGCCGACTAGTAGATAGGTCAGGAATTAGACAACGGTGAATATTGCGAAGGAGATGACCGTCTTGGACGTACCGCGATGAGCAACCTCGGTGGCGATCTCAAAGAGAATATGATTCTTAATCTCACGCTCAGCGCGATCTCCGCTGTCGCTAGCCATCATTGCGATTGACGTTTGTGGCTTGTTTTGTCACTGTGAGAAAGAAGAGAGGCGTGGCGAGGGGAGTAGAGCTGCGCCGAATCAACAAGGCCAAGCTCACTATGGAATATACTGGGTATTCTACCAAGCGTGAGACTTGTCCGGTATATTGTTGATGATTGGTGTTCTCTAACAACACGATGCGAATCAGAGGCGATATAGCGGGAAAAAGAGGCTGGGGAAGAGGCGTGGACAGCCGGCCAAGCACTCGAAAATTCGAACGCGTTCAATCTGGGCACTGATCCACGGTTGAGTGAAACGAGGATGAGTGAGGGTGAGTGAGGGTGAGAGCACAGAGTTGGAGAGGCAGACAGGCAGACAGGCAGAAGAGAGGCAGAGGCGGAGAGGTAGAGAGGCAGAGGCGGAGACCGAGGGGGGGGATCAAGAACAACCAAGCGAGAATGAAAACATTCAGTTGCTTGGAATTGCCAAATGGCGCTTTACGTCAACCTGCGCCGACAGGGATATAGGTAGTTTATGCGGGCAGGCATTGTCTGAGCTGGGAGGAACCGCCACTCTGCATGGCATGGAAAACACTGTGCCTAAGCGCGTACTTAGTGTGGGTGGGTATTGAAGATGCCTCCCCATACCTTGTACAAGTATTGATCACGCCTATCTCTTCGGCACTACTATGCAGTACTTTATAAGTACTTAAAAGGGACCACAGGCGCACCAACATACACCCAATAGAACGATAATACAAAGCTCAGATAATAATTATCAGGTGTATGCAGGCCCCGCATACTGGTGGGCACTTACATATTTGATATGATACCTAGCTGCTGCTTGGAGGCGCATGTATTAACCAAAAACGCAACCATTTAATCCAGTGTTCGAATGTAAAGCGCCGAAAAATATCACTATAGTTGAGGCAATGTTGCTAATATCGAGCTATGCTAAGAAAGACGAGTCGAAGTAATAAAGCCGCAAACGCCGGACCATCTATGCATACACCTTACACCCTATTCGTGCCATATTATCATCACTATCATCATATGCCTTGAACTTTCCTGTACGACGGGGGCTTCATTGTCCGCCTGATAACCTTGACTGCGTATGGGGGGATGAGAGATATGGAGCTGATCGCAAGGACGCGCCACAGGAATCCCCTAGCATCCTGTTAGTTACCGCTGACCCTCGCCCACACTCTATATCAAGATGAGCACTTACCATGTGAGAACAAATTCGAGATCAAAGTAGCCACCCAGGAATGGAATCGAACCAATGTAAAAGAGGAATGTCCCAGTAATGCATAGTACCATGACGAGATGCCACGTTGTAATCTCAATGGCAACCATGAGGAGTTCATTAAGCACCAGCACCGTGTAGCTCACTGCCACCATCCGATTTCCGTCTACTTCAGTCAGTAGTTGCGACAGGCCCTGTATTATGCTGCCCTGATAGACTGACACCAGCACCCAGACGAAAAACGTGCGGTAGGACAAGGACCGGCCAGATGTCAGCTCCTTGTACAGCTCAGGGTAAAGATTGGCAACATTCTCATCGACGTCCTTGTCTAGCACTAGGGATAACACTGGGGCTGCGGTGTAAACGGTCGCATAGCCCACCAGAAGCCAGTCCTACAGATGATGAGCACACGGAAAGACGAGACGAGGGAAATGAACCGTACCTTGTAAAGACCCTCGGGTTCAAACTTGATGGCGATGCTGTACATAGTCTGACAAACAGCAATAATGAGGCCGCGATGAATTACAAATTGAGCTAGCTTCGCGCTGCGCTTGTAGCTATTCCGGCCGTGCCACACAAGTAGCTTGGTAAGATGGCAAAAATGTTCTATCGAGAAGTCTGCAGCCAGACTAGCTTGTCGCCCCTCTTTGCCCACGATTCCAACACCCACATCTGCCGCCTGGATCATGGACACATCGTTGCCACCGTCGCCGATGCAACAGACCCGCTTCTTAGTGAATTCTTTAATAAGTTTAGCGATGTCAGCCTTTTGTGTAGGTGAGCAACGGCAAGCCACAACTGTTGGCAGCTGTACGGCCACAGATATAAACTCAGTGCTAAGATGGGTAAGAAATAGCGATAGGCTCTCTCCATCGATGAGTAGGCAGGAATCGGGCTTGCTCCGAAGAAAATCGAGGTGGTCTTGGGCGTTGTCCTTGCGGTTAAGCTTGGCAACAGTGTATATATACTGGCCTCTGGCCACCAGCTTGGAACTCACGGCGACACATCGTGCCGTCTCAACCTTGTCACCCGTTAGCATCCAGATTTTGATGCCGGCGTTGCGTAAGAGTTCCAAAGACGGCTTCACATCCTTCTGTAGTTTATCCTCGACACCAGTAACTCCTAGTAACTCCAGGTCATTTTCGAGGAATCGAGTAATAGCGCGCTGCATAGCAGCCTCACGACCGTGGATGGCAAGGGTGGCATCCTGGTAAACGCTGGAGAATTCTCGGTACTGATCAAACGAGAGCTTCTTACGTCCTATAACTAGCGTCCTTAGACCTTCCCGGGCCATATTCGCGGTCTCTTCATCCAACCAGTCATTCGCAGCGACTATAGATCCCATGACCGTATCGGCACCTTTTTGATAGAACCAAATTTCCCCAGTACTGGGATGGTGGCCGGGTATGTTTTTGTCTTCATTAAACTGGACGATGATACCCATACGTTTTCCATCCGACGTGAAAGGGAATACGTCTAATATTTGCACCTGAACCACAGTCTTCCCGGAGTCGGTAGAACCCAACACCATTCGCTTCCGATCCCGGTATATTAGGCGGAGGCCGACGGACTCTGTCCAGCGAACGATCGCGATTTCGTCCGGAGAGGAAGCCTGGTACGAAGTGATGGTGCGGCCATCCTCTTCTTCCGTTGTTGGAGTGACATTATGGCAGAGTGCTAGCGCGAGTACCACATCTCGAACTCTGGAGCCAATTTCTCGTCGAGTTCGGGTCGCTACCCCTCCGGTGGTGATGTTATGTATTGACGAAGGTGTAACTAACGTCTGGCTGCTCGGTTTCCCGCCAGGTCCTTGTCGTACGTAAGATGCAACCTCATCCATTGCCTCATTGGCATAAGATACGGTGCCAACATGTATCTTTTTCATTTCCATCTCGTTTTGTGTTAATGTGCCAGTTTTGTCGCTAAGGAGGTATTCAACGCGTCCAAGGTCCTCTGGAATAGTGCTGGTCCTGACCACCGCACCACGGATGTCGATATCTCGTTGTATGAACCAGGAATAGATGCTTTTCCCCATATCCAGATTGACCCGAAGACTAATAGGCACAATGGTGGAGAACAAAACCAAGAACCGCGTAATCTTGACATACCACACATTCCCCTCTGTGGTGCTAAAACCTTCCAGCGCTACAAGAATTACAGAGAGGGCTAGTGTAAGCGCACATAGGATCTTGGTTAAAGAATTAATCTCATATTCCAAGAGTCCCGTTTTGGATCGAGAAGGAGCAGTTGACAGAGCCGATCGAGTCTGTGGACCAGTATAAACAACTACTGCGATTGTAGTGACTTGAGAAGCAACAACTGTGTTTGCCCAGGCCGTGTTGTCAATAGACAAAGGGGCAGTCTGGCTGAGATGTACTGGGTCCCTAGGAATGGGCCGATCCCCTCCTATAACAATTCCCGGTGGCAAGGTCTCGACGGTGCCAACAAACTCGTTCACTCTCTTATCTGGTTTTCCGGCAATGATTCTCACACGGGCGAGGTCCTCTAAAGAAAGTGGTTGCGTAAGAGCAGGAGCAACTCGGAGTTTCCAGTCTGTTTCTCCATCAAGTTGGTCTGTCCTGATAAAAGTCTCGCCGGAAGAACCGTCTCCAGAAGAATATAAGTTGTCTTGAAGTGCAGCTCTATCGTTTATTATATCGGCGGCCCCATCTTCACTAGTGCCATATATATTGTTGTCAGTTAATAACAAACTCTGATCAGCTTCCTCGCTTTGGTTTTGCAAGGATTCCATTGTCGAGCACTGTAAGATCACCACATCTGCAGGCACACGTTGGCCTTTGCTGAGCTTCAAGACATCGCCAACTCTTAGGTCACGGGATTTCTTGCTCACTTCCTGAACATGAGGGGACCACCGATCCAGTCCTTCTCCCTCAAGACGTTCTTCTTCCTCGCGGATATCCGATAGCCTGTCCCGCCGACGAAACTGGTACCGATGGCGATTTTGTAGTGATGTTGAAACGGAATTTTTTGTCGGGTTGCGATGCACGTCGGGTTGGCCGGAGTCACTCAAGTCAAGAACCGTATATGCTTCCGAATTAGCTTCATTATCCCTTCGACGTCTTTCAATATCGTCGTATGCCTCCTTCCCCATGGTGATGACAAGGACAAACCCCAACGGGGCAATATACGTCGTAAGGTAACCTATCTGCAGTGCTGGAATGGCTTGTGACAATGCAACCAGTAAAAAGTATAAATTGAAAAAGAAGGAAAATTCGTTATATAGAGTGAGGGGGAGGAATGTAAATGCAGTATATCTGGCGTTGGAGACCAAGTTCGGTGGATAGCGGGTTGTCTGAGCCGAGCCTACGAGCACAACTCTAGAGGCCGAAGGATCCTCAAGCTCCTGGTCGACGTCGTTGCTGCTGTAGCCCGGCCGATGCGCACTAGGATTAGACATGAAGCTGGGAATCCCTAGGCTTGAACGTATCTGGGCGAGCGCTTGGAGCCCCTTGGTAGCGGGGCGAGTATCCTGCTTTCGCAGAAGAGGCGCATCGTCGCCTGCAGTTCTACTCCCATCTGAATAGCGCTGGTCTCGGCCCCCATCATCCACTAGAGCAACAGACTCTTCGCCGCCGACCCTATCGCGGCCAAGCTCGCCATAGCCACGATTTTGTTTGGCGGATCGCCTTAAGCCACTCATCCGAAAACTGCGGAGAGCAATAGACGGTGCTCTTTGTTCGGTTCTCGGCAATGTCCAGAGCGGTCTGGAGCCATGGACACTGGACGACGATGTAGTAGGGTCTAACTCGTTCAGGTCGAGATCGAGGTCGAGGTCGAGGTCGGCATCCGAGTCGGCGTCGAGAGAAGGAGAATCGGGCGGCTCAGCTGGACGGGATGGAGGTGTGACCGGCATTCCCGTATCGGAGTCATGAGCCTGGGACAATCTCGGCGAATATGGCTAGGCGTAGATGAAGACCAGGATATCGCTTTGATACGTTGATGTTATTGTTGGTTATCTTGTTGGTGTGCATGTGGATGTCGGTCGTTGTTCCTGTAGGCTGTAGCTCTCGGCCGTCAACTAAGTCGTAAGGTGGTAGGTATTAGGTAGGTAGCAGGTAGCGTTGAACTAGGTACTCCTGTAACGGGGCTATCGGGTGAGAAGAGTAGAAATGATAGCACCAGACTCCAACATGCATTCAAAGGAAAGCGCAATAAAGTTGCCAAGGGTACCCTGTATACGAAGTACAAATAACTAAGCCGCTAACCAAGCTAACAAGGATTTAAAACACCACTTATTTATAGAGCCGTCAGTCGCCGAGACTGGCGGAGTTCAGCCATATTTCTGTCCGGCCACAGCGGCATCCGACGCTGATGTACCCTAGGATGGCGTACGTACTTATGCATGCCTACTTTCATTTAATTTGGACAATGAGCAATACCCGACTCATGATAGAGATCATGTAGGTATTCCTACAAGGTACTACCTGTATCTGTATGTACTGCTGGTCCCCGAGTTGTTCAATGTTCTCTTCTTTGGTCGATCGACTGAATACATAAAGTACCATATAAAAGCAAGTCAAGGCACACATTTTGAGTGAGTCACCATCCACGCCTCTTTAGAATCTGGTCAACGGTGGAAGGAAAAGTGCAATGCATTACTACCTTGGGTAGATAAGGTACATGTAGCATCTGGAGTACCTACTTTCTCCATGAATAAGCCGCAATCTACATGTCATGATGTAGGTCGTGTAGGTCACTACTATAATGTACTACTTAAGGTACTAGGACCTTGGTATCTTTCAAATCTTTCATCCATTCATTCCATGTTCATCCACTCGCTCATTCCCTTACTACACTATACATATGCCGCCGCTCACCACCCTAACCTCAGGCTATCTACATCACCTACATCACCTACCTACATCACCTAGTGCTACCACTCACCTATCTCCTAACCGTCCGCACAATCTGCTCTTCCGAGCCATTGCCTACCATATAGACACATATCCTGGCCGGGTTACCTGAGTTATGTGATTTAGGCAGCCACTTATCTGAAAGTCTGAGACAGATAAACTGCTGCCGACCTGCTTACGGCTGATGCCAGTACTGCTCCTGCTACCGCTAATAAGGTATTATTACTGCTACCTACCACCTATCAGGTACACCTTACAGCCGATATCTCCAGTTGCTGTGCCATATACAGCAGCTCGTCTGCCCCTTTGATATCTTTGTCTGGATCTCAGCCTAGATTCGTCCATATATCTATGACTGCGCTGGGGGCCGATATCTTCGTCGCCGACTGACGCCCTTCCTTACCTGAAAACCTCTCCTGAGCCTCCCTCTGCCTGCCAGTCTCTCGTGGTGGGCCCGAAATGGCCTCCACGCTGGCGAAGACGCCGAGAATTCTCGCGTGTGTGCTTGTGAGGCCTCCTACATTGATCTATTCTATCGATCTTTTCATATTTCGATCCACCTATCTTTCACCTTACCGACCCATCTATGGTCTCATATGACCCGTGTTATTGACGAGTACACTTGTCATCATAGTGCCAAAACCGCAAGATTAAGTGTGATCGCCACAGTCCCTGTTCGAACTGCGGTTAGAAGATCCCCTCCACCTCCCTATTATCGGAATTCTGCTCGTAGGACCCAACTAACTAATGCCTACGCTCTGATCGTGTAGTTAAGGTCAGCTCATGTGACTAGCCTCCCGAACCTCACTAATATGCGTCGCCCAGGCAAATGTCCCATGCACTCCCAGTACTCCAGCACCTCCACGGAAGCGTAGGAGGCCTAATCAGGACCTCCAACAGAGACTCGCGCGTTGCGAGGAGCTGCTGTCCGAGTACACGACAAACCCACGCACTCCGTTGAATGAACCTGCGAGTCGTGATGAGCCCTGGAGACCCATGGCCAAGTTGGTCATCGACGATGATGGCACCAGGTTCACCGACAGCCACCTCTGGGCCACTGTGCACCACGAAGTAAGTGAGTCTGCCGGTGCCCCTTGAACCCAATCTTATGCCTAAGGAACACTTGAGACACGTGATCTTTTTGGTCAATACTGATTTCGTTTTAGATCTCCGCCATGCGCGAAATCTTAGAAGATGATGAAACGATGGACGAGTACTGCACGCCTGTTGACTCTCGCACGCCCGAGCATAATACAAGTTTGGTGCTGTCTGAAGGCACCGATGGTAGTGTCGAAGAATACCGACCCTCTCCGGCCCATGCCTTTCGCCTGTGGCAAACGTTTCTTGAAAAAGTGAACCCCTTAACCAAAGTTATCCACGTACCCTCAGTCCAACCCAAGTTAGTAGAAGCGACTGCAAACCCGAACTCCATTCCAAAGAACGTCGACGCACTCCTATTCTCGATATATGCCATGGCCGTTGCTGCCATGGATGACAGAGAGTGCCAGCAACAGCTCGGGTGCGCAAAGGAGGAAGCCTACCAGCGCTTTGCTACAGGTTGCCGAATAGCCCTGATGCGAATTGGCATACTAAATACCTATGATCTGGTGGTTCTGCAAGCTTTGTTGCTATATTTCGTAAGGACGCTGGGTGTTCCCTCCTGTATTCGCGCTAACTAAGCTAGTTCTCACTCGCTGGCCGTGTTGACCGTCACGCTGCTTGGATCCTCAATGGCGTCACTGTAAGGGTCGCTCAAAAGATGGGCCTTCATAGAGACGGCGAGCTTCTCGGGCTTCCGCCTTTCGAGACCGAGATGCGGAGAAGGATTTGGTGGCAAATTATTCTAATCGATACAGTATACGCCCTCATGTCTGGTCTTGGGCAGTCGCTCCTCCCACGGTCTTGGGATACTAAACCGCCGAACAACGTTCACGATGCGGATTTGTATCCCACTATGACCACGCTACAGCCGAGGAACGGTCCAACGGAGATGATTTATTGCTTGGTCTGCTACGAGATGGCAAAGATGATGATAGATACTCCAAATCTAGAAGCTGTCATTCTAGGTAACGAAGTAAGTAGGGCCAGGTCTCCCATTCTCTTTTTACTAAAAGAAACAATCAATCGACAAGACACTACTCTGTCCCATTGCTTCTACATTAACCCCCAAACTCCCAAGCCCCAACAACTAACGGCAATGCTTATTCTTCATCCGTGACCAGGCCGGAATTTCGAATGCAGTCCCTCCCGAGGAGGTAGATAAGGCGCGACGGCGCATTCACGAGCTAGACCAGTCTATTACTAAAATACTGGATAATTATTGTGATCCTTCGATGGGTCCTGTACACGAGCTGGCAGCAACGACACGGCATCTGCTCATTGCTAAATGCCGAGAACTTATTTGTCCAGCAGAAGAGCAACCGGAGGCATGTGATCCCAATTATCTCGTTTGCGTAGGCGTTTAAGCTTTTTCATAGTCATTCGAGGTCAACCGCCGGTAATCTGTGCCGTAGCGTGAAGGCCGGCTTCTCTATTGGTCGTTCAAGAGTCTATTGAGCTCACGTTCGTATCGTGGTTTCAGCCAAGCTCGAGATTAGGTCACTATACTAATTCGAATATGTTGTAGTGGGGGACCGAGATTCATGGTCCCGGAGATAACCTGTTTAAAATTTCAGTGGCTAGTTTGGAGGCGGATGTGAATCTATACCGTCTAGCACAGTCGCAAGGACAATTCCTATGGTTTAGTATGCGCGACTAGACCGAAAGCGTTCTTGGCGGAAGACTGACATTGAACAATAGTGCTCATCCAATTTCAGATCGAGATGATGATATACATGACCGGTCAACTGAGCGAGCGCACCACGGGAAGCCTCGTAGACAGGGCATGGGTTGCCATCGAGGAGCATTATGCATTTCACACAGGCCTTCTTACACTATCCTCCAAGACGCAATTAGTGCTCGCCATCCTCGTCGTTCGGGCCTGGCGAGCGCGGGAGACGGCGTTGCGGGAGGTTACAGGATCGACGCCGGCGACACCAGAATACATTGCCAAGCTACGGACCCTCGTGCCATCAACGGAGGCGAAGCACGCACGAGCGGACCAGGCAGTCGATGCAGTAAACGTCAGTGCAACAGCGAGCAGGCCAACACCACAAGTCATAGGCATGCCGTGGGACCAGATGCTTGGGTTTGATGTAGGGAGTTTAGATTGGGACATGTTTGCAGGAAACGGCGACAGTCTGGCTGTTACTACGGCGGTCTATGGGATGGGCTTCACGGGCCAACCAAACAATTCCTGGATGTAGCTATTATGAAAGGAAAGCGGCATTGGATATGGGCGAGGAAGAAAATCGCTACTCACATTGAACCCTAATTGTCTGGTGCAATGATGCTAGCGGCTATTGTGTATCTACCTACGAACAGATGCGTCATGATCAGGTGGTCTTGTCCTCATGGAGTAAGGTCGGCCTACCCAAATTATTGTATGTTACCTAACGACCTAAGTAGGTAGCATTGTTCCGTGTGAAAAGTACTGAAGCAGGTGCAATATATAGCACGCCCTTTATTAAAAAGCACGCTGTTCCCTGACCCTCTTATACCGAATCCAAGGGCATTCAAACTTTATCTATGTAGAGTAGCAGTATGTACCATCTCACTAGATACAGCGCTTTATAAAATATGAACATATACTTGATAAATGGTCCTGGGTATTCCAAGATCGAGATGTGACTTGGGGTTAGTTTCGTTCTTCAACAAAGGCTTCCAACATGTATGGAGTGTAGTGCCTTAGGTACTTGTAAGTTGTAGCTAGGTACCCGACCTATGATGTATGGGGGTACCTGGTTTGGTGATTTATCATCCAAAAATGGCCTATTGGCCAATGACTTACGAGGTGCGTCTCGAATTCGGACCCGAGTGCTCGTGGCGCGACCGAGACCGAGGTAACGGCTCCGTGTACCTATTCTTCGGGTCCTATAATTATACCCACCGGTACCTCGTGCTACCAAGTGTCTAAGGTACCTATGTGCTTAGGTAGGGACTCAGTCTGATACAGGGCACAAACAGAGATGTAAGCATAGCACTGTAGCATAGGTACCTACTTAGGAGTTACACGTAGGTAGGAAAAGACGTCGCAATGCGGGCGTTTGACGATCCCGTGTGATAGACATGGTCTGGTGCAACCTTCATACTCTGCTGTAAAAGTCTGGGCACGAGGTGCAGCGGCTCTACTTTGTCAACGCGGGATGTTAACGGACCCGAAGACGGTATTCGTCCAATCGGCTAACCTGACAGCTATGTTTCTCCATCAGAGCTGCAGGAGATGCATGAGGTGGACTTGCAAGCGCAGGAGAGAGCGCCCTATCTGACTCAACTATTACTTCCTCATTTACTAAATGCCTACCTAGTTAATTACCTTGGTCCTTTTGCGCTGTATTGGGAATAAACTGATTGCCTCCTACCTAGCCACCTGTCTAGATAGGTAGGCACGCCCCGGTACCTACCTGGACAGTATCCAAGTGCACAAAGTATAGGTAGGGTATATATTGAAGGTAGGTATCGCTTCGCACATGTAATGACTGCCATTCTTTCCCAGCCCTTTAGTTTGGGGCTGTTGTTATTCAGTGACGCCTGCTTATCCATTCGTTTCCCTTCTTGCCCTACCTATCAAGATACGGTTACAGACCTATCATTGATTGGTCTTCACTATCTGCCATGTTTGGCCGATTCAAGACCCAAGGCCCGGCACCAGGGCCAGTGTCGGACGCTCCCGATACGCTAGACAAGAAAAGCCAAGACAATGGCGACAGCAACAACAATAACAATAAAGATACCACGGGCAAGGCTATCATCACCGCCCCCACCGGGACAGGCAGCGTTGATGCCGACGATGATGATGATGACCAATACCCGAAGGGCCTGCGTCTTGCTCTGGTCCTGTCGTCCGTGTAGGGGAATTTTATCCGATCCGCCTTCAACGAAGGAAGTACACGTCCAGAATTAATCAAGGCTTGCTTTCAGATACATCTCCATCTTCCTCGTCTCACTCGACCGACTCATCGTCACGACGGCCATTCCCGCGATCACCAACGAGTTCAACTCGCTTCCCGACGTCGGCTGGTATGGCGCCGCTTACTTGCTAACCTCATGCGCCTTTCAGCTATTGTTCGGCAAGTTGTACGGGTTCTACCCTATCCGTGCTGTCTACGCTGTCTCCGTCTTCCTGTTCGAGGTCGGGTCTGCCGTGTGCGGCGCTGCCCCGAATTCCATCGCCCTCATCTTTGGCAGAGCCATTCAGGGCGTCGGTGCGGCAGGCATCTTTTCCGGTGGCATCGCCGTCATCGTTTACAATGTGCCCCTGCACAGGCGGCCCTTCTGGCAGGGCATGATCGGCGCCGTCTTTGGAGTTTCTTCCATTCTCGGGCCCCTGGTCGGCGGCGCCTTCACGTCCAACGTCACGTGGCGCTGGTGCTTCTACATCAACCTGCCCTTTGGAGCCATCGCATTGGCCATCATCATATTCCTTCTGCACGTGCCGGATCGAAAGGAGACCAAGCTGTCCACTAGAGCCAAGCTCTCCCAGCTCGATTTTGCCGGCACCATCGCCCTCCTTCCCGCCGTCGTGTCTCTTATCCTCGCTCTACAATGGGGTGGTCTAACGCTTCCTGTACGTGTCCTCCTCCTCCTCCTCCTCCTGCTCCCCCTTCTCCTCACGTCCCGCGGGAACAAGTCCCAGCTATCATCGTCACGTCCACTAACCTCCAACAGTGGAATGACCGCCGCGTCATTGCCTTGTTGACGCTCGGCATTTTCCTAGGCATCGTATTCATCCTAATCCAGGGGTTCATGCCAGCAACAGCCACGATTGCCCCGCGGATATTCAAACAGCGGTCCATTCTAGCCGGGTTCTGGACCACCATTGTTCTCGGGTCCCATATGATTATCTTCGGTTTGTCGCCTTTTGAACTCTCCTCTCCCGGCTATCTGTGACTTACTCAGCTGCTTAGTTTATTACCTTCCCATCTGGTTCCAGGCGATTCAGGGCGTCTCCGCTGTGGACTCTGGCATTCGATTGCTTCCCATCACCCTCTCTATCGTTGTCGCCTCCATCTCTAACGGCATCTTCGTCACCAAAATCGGCTACTACACGCCGTCGTAAGTCTACTCCCATGTCTGCTTAGCGTAATTCTAACGACGCGTTTCACATAGGATGATTGCAGGTACCGCTATATGCACCGTCGGTGCCGGCCTGCTTACGACGCTGCAAACCGACACGGGGATGGCGAAATGGGTCGGTTACCAAGTGCTTTATGGTGTACGTTACCCAACATTTCCCGATCCTTACCTCGCCCCCAAGTTGCAAAGATTCGCAATTGGCCACGGGGCCGTTCTCCAGGTAGATGAGCGAGATTATGAATATGCTGACAGTCTTCTTGTCGGTCTAGTTCGGCCTGGGTCTCTGTTTTCAGGCTCCGAACCTAGCGGCGCAAACTGTTCTCCCCAAGAATGACGTTGCCATCGGGGCGTCCCTCATGTTCTTCAGCCAAATCCTCGGCGGCGCCATCTTCATTTCTGTCGGTCAAAACGTACTGAATAACCAGCTTGTGGAAAGGTTAGCGGGACTGCCAGGCTTTTCGCCAGGACTGATCCAGACGGGCGGTGCCACATCCTTGATCAACTCGTTCCCTGCCGAGTACCGCCACGATGTTTTGGTAGCATATAATGAGTCCCTACGGACAGTCTTTCGGGCTGGTCTCGCACTCGCCGCCCTATCTGTCATTGGCTCTCTTGCCATGGAGTGGAGGAGTGTAAAGAAACAGCAACCAGGTTCCAAAACTGACACAGACGTCGAGACGGGTATCGCGGACACCACGGAAAACAAGTCCGACAGCGAAAATCCCACAGCTGGATATGCCCACCAGGCATCCGCAAAACCAACGTCCCGCTCAAGCGAAACCAACGAGAAGCCAGTTGATGCTTTCGAGCCTGCGCCTTGATAAATAGCCACATTGCGCTGCTTTCCCAGCGGCCACCCAGTTGAAACTTTACTTGTATTTTTTTTCTAAGATACACACATGTGGCGGCGTTTAGGTTGTTAAAAAGTTGATGTAATACACAAGGCGTTCGGGATTTAGGCCATAGACTCCCCTCAGATACTCCGGTCCATTTGTTCCAGGTAGCATGGACGTACTTTAGTACCTAGTAGCCATTTATATATAAAGAAGTTGAGCAGCCTCTGCTCTATACGATTATCTTCGCGGAAGAGTTGGGATAGTAGATAACATTAGACTATATCATAATAATGGTATTTTGCATATGTCCTTGCTCTCTAACCAAGGCATATATAATAACTTCTTTCGGGGGCCTTCATTGTTAGGTAAGACGAGCAGGTGACATTCGTTTCTCAAGCAAGTTGTGAGTTGATACCTGTAGTTCAGATTCTTCATCCCCTATATATCCGGTCTCCGTAATAACACGAGTCAATGTTTGTATGTCGTGAAAACATAATCCATAAATATAACACCCAAAGAACAAATCGCTAACTGCTCAGGCCCTACTCATTCTAGTTATGCAAGTATCATGGATGTGCTACTACGAAGTCTCACATAGGCGTTTCACTTTGTCGTGTGCGCCTGCTTCAACTCGCTAATTATTTCCCAAAATAAAACTAGCAGTACACTGTAATGCCTAACGAAGCAATCATTAATCATTCCTTACGCGAAATAATGACAGGTATGTTGATCACCGTGACGCTATTGTCAGTGTGAACAGATCAGTAAGAGCAAAAAGAAAGCATCGTCACAAGACAAGGACATAGCGCGAATGCCTCACTCACAGGAGATAAACTCGGTCCGAACGATTCATGTGCTACATATAATAATATTTGATCCCAAGGGAAACGCCCAGGTCGAGTCACATGATATGTTCCAAGCAACAGCTCGCATTTCGTATTGGGCTATGGACAGTCCAACACTGTGTTTTAACCCCTTCGTCGGCTCCGTGCTCTGAGGGTTAAGAACGAAAAGAAAGAGGGTATGAAACAAGTGGATTGGTGATTACCAGTTGTGCCCCGAAACGCCTGTTCCCTTCCTCGAATAACAAAAGGATGTTCCTCGGTGCGGTTGCACCACTGACATAACTATGATGATAATGAAACAAGTATATACACCAAGCAATTCCAACGGGGTATAGACAAGGTGTTCAAGCGATTGGCACCGTTACAGGGGATTCGAAGTTGAACCTGGCCAACTAGAAGCGATACCCTCGTGTACGTGGGTAGTGGCGCTGAGCAGTGTCCTCCGGTTCTTTGGTCAAAGAGCGGCCAAGCAGACAATCAGCATGGCTTAAAACCACGCTTCGGTGGGCATGATTCCCCCATGCAACGCGAAAAAGATTCCACGACCAGAAACAGCCACATTACGATACCTCACCGCCGGTCGTCCTCGGGCTGCCATATACGTGCACCCAATGACTTGCTGATGCCAAAGCCCACGCCGACTGCTACACCGAGGACGAAAAGTACGATGGCCAGCTTGACTACGATCCGAGTCCGCTTGCTAAGTCGAGCCAAGCAGCGGCAAGATCGGTTCTTCCGTTCGGCGGCGAGAGCCTTCTCTCTCCAGTGGGCTTGACCGGGCCACACGCTGCTATCTGAGTTGAGCCGGTTTCCGCTCGCATACGCCTCTCTGAGCTGTTCCGTAGACTCCGCCTGCTTCATACCCTCCATATCGGCATCGAAACCTCTGCTTGTGTTTTCCGAAGATGGCGTCGACGGTGTCGAGTTTCCATAGGCCTCAAAGCCCCTATCCATGTCTCTCATGTCTCTCGCCGGGGCAGGGAGATTGTCAGATTCCAAGCCGAGTGGTTCCGTAGATAGAGCCAGTTGTGAGTGCTTCGGCCCCCTTCCATCAACTGACAACATGGCTGCTTGGGCGTGTGCAGCAATATAAATAGAGAGGGGAGATGGTTTGAAGGTAGTTCAAGGCTAGATCGAATCGAGAGGTTGGCCGACAAGCAAGATAAGATATGCGAGCAGGGAGCTGCCGGGTTTCTAAGCTGCGAGACTAGAGGGAGTGGAAGTGGGGAGGGGGTTCGTGTTGAGCAACGATGGGCTAGAAAAGAAAAAGCCTGCAAACCAAGATGGTTAGTCATAAGTATAGGAGCTATCCGATACACGCAAAGGAGGTTGTGTCGAACGTATGGCAAAGGAGCGAAGGGGTAGGGGGAGATGGGCGAAAGCGGAGGACGGAGGCCAAGCTCACCAAGAGAACGAGAACGTGAAGTGCCACCCTGCGACGGGAACTCGATCTGAGAAACCACGGGCGTCGGACGTTGTTGGAGGAGGTGCAGCACCACCTATGTAGTTACCGAGATATATACACCACGGACAAGAGGGCAGGTGGGTACAATCCCGCGACTGTCTACTCCGATTACGTGTCTAGAAAACCGACCGCGTCCTTTGAGAGGGCTCCAAGAAGGCGAGCGCACTGCGAGCGCACAGCGAGCACGGATGCGCCGTGAATGACAACTAACGACTGACGATTGGAGAAGTCGGCAACACAATCGGATACTCAATGATTGGTGGTATCTTATGCAACGAGCTGTTGTTTTTGTAGTTGTCCGAGGTATGGGCTGGCTATCTCTCGTAGACTTGGGTTAGCCAGAGACACGCTTCGCAGAGTAGGTAAAAGAGAGACGAGAGGGCGCGGATAGGGGAGGGACCAGCCCATCGAGAGCACTATAAGTAGCTAGCGCTGTAGGTTAGGTGCTCCTTAGAGTGTAGCTAGCTGCACCATCCGATCTGGCAGAACCTAGAATACAAGGAGACGGACTTACATAGACGATGAAAACGCGTCTGAGGTGTTATAAGAGTTGTGTTGGGTCTGGTATCTGTATGTGCGCGCCCAAGTTCGCCATCGAGTCGATCCTCGTTTACGGGCTCCGGAAGACGACGAGATATCAGGGCAAAGAGCTGGTGGGGGAAAAGCTTGTCCTAGACAAAGCACGGTGCTGCCCATCGTACGTCTCTGATATCGAGCCAAGGAGTCCAGAAACGGGAAGACCCTCAGCTAAGTGGATAGATATGTACACACTACCCTGCCTTAGCTTGAGCTTAAGTTGCTTGGCCACGGTAGCAGGTCGCGGTTCTCCAGGAGATCGCAAGCGACAGGTCGGCGCGGATGCACTACTTACACTAGAGCTGAGATCCCTCCCCTGATACCGAAGCAATCAGAACCCAGAAACTCAGCGGGGCCTCGCCAGAAAAGGCAATGCCTGTCAAGCGCAACCCCTATTAAGCTTATTAAATACCTAGGTACATAAATCTACCTGACTTAGGTTAGCTAAGTACTTCAATAGTATGTGAGGTCCCTGCTACTGCGACCTATATTTGAAGTGGTACTTACCTACCTACACTCGAAGCGACACTCCCAAAATGTACCTAAGGGTATTCCGCATTACGCTCTTGAGTTAAAGGGCTAGGTATTCGGAATACCTCATGCTCAAAACTCTGCTCTCCCTCCACACCCGTTGGCCCCTTGGGCGCGTTGTTGAACACACGTGTAAGTGCCTAATGACCAGCGGATAGATCAAATGTCCTATGTAGGTATTTCATCTACTTAGAGGAAGTATACTTCCTTGCCGGAGAACCCTTGCCGGAGTTCTCCGGCAAGCTTGGGTTGGTGCAACCTAGCGACGATCACACTTCGCTTGCGCATTGTTCACTACAGTTCCTCGCAATTTTAGCAAACGATCCCGATCTTGTGGACGTATACGTACCTACCAACGAGTGCTAGGGTGGGGGCGTCAATGAATTGTAAAGGGAAGTATTAACCATGGCACCGATTAGATACATACTGTAAGTGATTCCTGTATGGAGTACTTCGTATACTACCGTCTTGATAACATGAACCAGGCCGACATGATATCTGGACTGCTACGTGCTACAACAGCCCCGTGTACGCTTGGACGATCCACATTGCCCGATTAAATGTCACCTTTGGAGTACCCAATGAAACAAACTTACTTACATGTAGGGGTTAGTCTTTATACGTAAGTCCGTCAAGCCCTCTAACCTTAGAACTCTTACCTCGTGGAAAACTTAGACCTCAGCTGTGTTTTAATTGCAAGCACACGAGTACAGGTATATATACACGTATGTATAAAGGAAGGCGGTACCTATTGTATGTACGTACTTACTTTAGTACCTACCTACATGTAGTCGACAAGTAGAATAAACATTAGGGATACCTGTGGGTAAGTTAACATAAATGCAACAATAAAACTTAAAGTTGAAGTCTACTATTTACAGGTAGGTTGAGTTTAAATAGATATAAAAACTAGTGCTTTGTATCTCGTGACTAACCAGACATAGTTGCCTAAAAATGATGATGATCATATCAATTGCCAAGTATCCAGAATTTCTACACTTTAAGCAATACCAGTTGTAAAGCTCTCATAAGTTGGCACAAACACATGTATTACAGAAGACTTTCTCTCTTTCTTCGGGTAGTCGCATTGCAAGCTGTTTTGCAGGCCCGACTTGATCTCGGGTCGATTTCAATGTAGTGCGCGTCCTTCGGTTAGGAGCGTTGGCAGAGGTACTACGTTGCTTGTTATGCGTCACCGATGGTAGCCAATGCATAGGGTGCAGGTGGCTCAATGGTCATTTGATCCGATAGGTGAAAACACCAATATGCTACTTCCACCTAGGGCAATTGGCAATGTATCATCCAATCGTCATCACCGTCGTCTCCATGATTTAAGGAAGGCGGTCTTGGTACACCTCTGCCTCTATAATCTGCTACGCTCGGCGTCAGCCGACACCCACCTACTCATCGGTTTGAACCTCCTAGTATATGGCATGCCTTGAATCTATCTTGTCTTCACGCTAGGTGATCTAAATATTGTGCTTATCCTTTTTATCTCAAGAGGACTGCTACGATTACTGCCCCTCTCCGATCTTTTTGCCACGGGAGACTCTGCCATGAATCTAACCAGCTCATTCATCAAAGGAGGGTTTGTCAAGATGGCTGTACTTATCTCTCTGGCGGTTTTGGGGCACTCACGCCTTATTTCTTCTGATGCCAGCCAGGCTACGGGTGCGACGATTCTACCCCCTGACATTGAGAAGAGAGATGCCTATACTTGCTACGGCGTACGTTCTCAGCTACCCAAAATATATATTTCCCACTCATAGCACGGCTAACGAGAAAGCAGTCAGATGCAAAGGCCACCGACTGTCAGGCCGCACTCGGCCAGCTTCAGCCGTTCGGGGACCAAAACTTCGAAGTTTATTCGGGTATCTGTCTGAACTGGTCTCAGGAAACTTGCAACGTCCGGTTCTGTGCTCAGCCATACGTTGCGAGAGCGGTCAACCGTACGGCGTCGTGGATTTATGACTGGGCGAACAATAGCCTCATGGATTGTGTCCGCGGGGGACAGTATTCCGTCATGGGAGACTCTGTCAACCTCAACGGCAACGGGGGCACATACCGCCTGCATCTCGAGCCCGCAACGCGAAGGCATGGTTGAGGTCTCAACCAACCTTATGCCGAATACAGTTGGGATGTTGATGAGAATGGGGTATGGTAGCTGGATCACGTCTGCAGAAGTTCACACTTCAAAATCAGGAAGGTCAGCTCAGCCATAAAGAGAGAAGTCGACGGGATCGTTCTAGTAGCGGATTTCTTGGTGTATAGACCGTTACCCCGCTCATGAGATGTTGACTATGTCTCCGTCACAAGTTGTCAGCTGAAGCTAGATAATGTGCAGGCCCTGGACTTAGACTTCAGAACGAACGAGACAGAGACAAGATCGTTATGTCCTATTACTGAAGCTCTATCTGCCCTCGACATGACCTCCAGCTATATATGATGACAAACAAGGCTCCGGCCTTAAACCCAAAGATTAACTGTTCAACATACCCATCACACTAGTATCTACGCTCCAGGCTGTGTATGGGACAAGCCCTGAATTACAGGCCAACACCATTGAGCCCGAAACATGGTTCAGTAGGGAGAAAAGGGTCATGGCCTTCTCTATCGAGCCTTGTCATGACTTGAAGTCCCCTTATGTCTAGTGGCATCAACGTAGAGAGCAAAAGACCCGGGTATGACTCTTGAGTGATTTGGTAGGACAACGGATGGAGGGCCGGATATGAAGATTTACGATCGAGGTTCCACGGAAGTGACGTTTACGTGGGACAAGATTGTGTGCCTGCGAGGGATCTTATCACGATATCCATAGTCAAGTATTCATCTACCGCGGGCACCTCAATACCTTATGTACATGTGCTTCTCCTAGATACAGTATTAGTATCTTATTCTTAAGTACCTACATAATTTATCTCCAAGGTTCCTGTTGAACATTCCTTCTATTTTAATCATATAACTACCTAGAAATGGTAAGTAAGCATTTATATAAACTGCTCGGATCGAGCCTTTCTCTACACGTCATCAGGGACCTGTAGGTAGGTACCTGCCTTGTCATTTAACCTCCCCCCCTTCCACAACAGAGCAGGAGAGAAGCCGCCACCAGCAGATTTGATCATATGCCCCTACCTGGAGACACTACCACCTACTTCCGATTTTGTAGAAGTTTGTACCTCGAGCAAGCACTTAGGCAGCCCAGGTACTTCCGACCTTCGACAGCGCCCATCCCAAGTGCCACGCCCAACCCTCCACGTCGGGACCTAGGTTACTTTCGAAATTTCTCGAGCAAGGCGGGTGCCCTACAACATAGCAACCCCAATCAGCGGTGTATCCCGTGCATCGGCTCTCGCCCTTGTCACACTTCGATCCTCAAGCAACCTATACCTTGCCTACCCAACCCCTGCCACCAGACAGAGAGAACTGACACGATTCGATTCGCATCCAACTCGCGCCCCAAGAGAAATAGAATGCGTACCGAAGCTCTCGCAGCTATTGTTGCCTGTCTCGCCGGCTTCCTAGGCGTGGCATCAGCAACTGATGGTGGTATCGTCGACGATATCATCTTGCCTGCCGCTCACCACCTCCACCGCCCTCATCATCACGGCTCCAATCACCCTCGTGCGTCGTTGACGGGGCGTGACCTCCAGCATCAGGAAAGATATCTCCCCCAGCCTCCCAACGGGCCCGTCTACCGCTGCCACGATCCCCACCCCGAGATCTTCGTAAGTATCCTTCCGCACATACTGCCTTTTCCACACCAACTGTAATTATTCCCTGGTTCTCCGTAGAGCGCCTTGTCTCGACCGGGCATATGAGCTCTCATGATGAAGCACTTTTTCTCGGCTAATACGCTCGCCTTGTTACATCTAGGGCCCAGCACCCCCTGTCGAGGACTGCGATGACGTGATCAAGCAGTTCGCCGCTCTTACGACCGACATCCACGTCAAGCTTATCGAAGGCTGCTACCAGATCGTGTCAGGCAACTGCACTGGTCTAGTGTGCCCGCAGCGCGTGGGCGACAGCACTATTCCGGGAGCTCTTGCCGCCCAGTACATGGCGTCGCCCCTACGTGATGAGTGTATTGCTAAGGGGGAACGAGGATGGTGGATTGATGGTCAGGGCTTGGGAATTGGCGTGTACTTGACCTAGGGGTCTTTGAAAGCGGTTGACTTCACATGAGAAAGTTTGCTACAATTAGGGATGCGATTTCTTAGTTGAGGAAAGAACGGAATGTGCGGCGGAACTCATGACGAGATATGCACCAGCAAGTAGTAGGAGATGGCAATCAGAGAGTTCCCAAAGCATCTCGATGAGTCAGCCACCAGAGCCTTAGGCCTGCGATTTTTTCTACAGGTTGCAAAAAAACAACAAAAAAACAAGGCTTTCAAAAACCACATAAGCCTCGATATTGGGAGCAGTATTGTTCCGCTCGGCATCTCATATCAGCATTGTGAACTTACAAGTTCGACAACGGGGCGGGGGTAGTTCAACTCGCTGCGTAAAGAAGGCCCGCTGGCAAGAGAAGCAACGACAAAAGGGGAGCAGAACGGATGCCCTACCACCAATAGCGTCTATCACTTAATTTGTAATCCCCGAGTAGGAAATTGTGACGTCCCACTTGTGCCATATATATTGGCCTTGGTGCTACAACTACAAGAACCTTCTAGGATGTCACACATGCTGGAGTACCTACTGGTGGGCGTGGGTGTTCCATGAAGAGTGATTTGCTGCAAGCTGATATAGGTAAACCTACATGTAGATAGGTGCCGACTCAATCATGAAGCATAGGTACTAGAGTGGTGGGGAAAATTCAACAAAGAGGATTTCTCTCCATGTCCGATATCATGGGATGCTAATCGTGAGATGCGTTTGACAAGTTTTCTTGTTTTCTTGTTTACCAAAGTGTGTTGCAATTATGTTCCATTGTGAGTGTTCCTGCTTTGGTATTATGGCGAGAAAGTCAGGTACGTCCATAATCGGACTGACTGAAATACCTAAGCACTTTTATTTACACAAAATAACACACGTACTTCGTACTGGCATCCATACATACATGTCACGTTAGCACCTGCCTACCGCACACAGACCGCACACAGAGCGTCTTATGAATTGAGACGTTGCGAAGCTTAGTAAGGCAGTGCCTTCCTTACCTACCCCAGGTACTTTGTACCTCATGTAGACATCCATGCAGCTTGGGTCTGGCCCCACTCGTCCCTTGTTGCCCCCCCACTATTGCTGTGTAATAAGTAGGTATTGCTAACAGAACAACCAAAACAAGAGCCGCTTGACCAGCCCAACCTACTGTAGTATATCTGACCTTTGGCCTCAAACTACAAGCCTACATGTTAGGCAAATATTATAGCTGGAGCTGCATACAAGAAACACAGTGAGCAACAGCCATGGTATGTGACGCAAAAATCATTATATCCTGTGCTTTGAACACGCCTGGTGCCGTCTCCTACTAATGTCCCACCATCTCCTTCATTTTTCTTGAACAAGAGTTTATTAACTAATTCATTCCCCAATTCTCCTCGGCTAGAACAAAGACGGGTGTTACACGTTCATTCACATGCAGCGTCCGCGCGATGCTGACCTCTTCGAGGACTTCAGTAAGGACAAGCTACCCGACGACGACATCTACGTGCCGCCGCACCACCAACCCATCAACCCGGAAGACGAGGATGATGTTGTGCCTGACCAGCATGCCGCATTCGGGATCCAGAAGGCCACACAACGCAACAAGGAGCCTGCCTGGAAAGACCTCAACCTTGCCCAGCTCATGAAGAAAGGGCCGGCGCCCGGCCGTGTTGGCGGCGCGGCCAAGTATCCGTACAAGGGATTGCCAAGGTGAGGAGATACTAGACTCATATATGGACCTGGTATTCTCGCTCTGGCTGGGGCTCGGGATGTGAATGGGGTTTCGCGGGCTGGGTGGGCGCTTGTTCAAGGGCTCTTTCGGGGCAGGGGAATGCATGGCTTTTCACAGGAGTCTGGTTGTTCTTGTTTATACCCTTGATGTGCACATGGACCTAGTTCCGAAATGACTCAATGCCGCGCTCGTCATGGCCCTGATGCTATTCCAAAGGAAAAATAAATAAAAAATCCATCTGAATCTTCTTAAGCCCCGGAACGCCATTGCCTATCCCAATACGCCCTGCCTTGCTATAATCTTGGTTGATAGAAGAAGATCCCTCTCATTCTGGTTCTCTTGCAATCTAGTGTAGTGATGATGCGGTCTTAGCCCTTGCCTAGGAAACCCTCGCGCTCCATGACCTCGGGTGCGAACTTGACGAGGAAGACAGTGCGACCGGGCCACATCTCGCCGTCTTCCTGCTTGCCAACACTGTGGGCCGTGACGCGGGCGGGGAAGGCGGAGCCGTCGCAGACGCCCTCGATGATGCCGGCGACATAGGCGGCACAGTTGAGCTGGCTCATGTCGCGCGGCACGCTGATGTAGCGGTTGACGAGAGGTTCGTTGTCGATGATCATGTACTCGTCGGGCTTAGAGGGGTCCGAGGATTTCTCGAGACCGTCGGCGGCCTGGCCGAAAAGGTGTTGCCATACGTTGATCTTGATGAAGTGCAGTAGCGTGATGATATTGAGGGGCCGTGTTTGCGACCGCGGCGGCTCGCGGTAGAGGAGGAGGTCGAGGAGCTTCAGGCCAATCGGGTGACCCTGTACATTGAGCCTAGGAAGACGAAGACAGGCGGCGGTCCGTGTCAGAAACGGGGACTTTGGGTGACAAGCGTAGAACTCACCTCTTCTCGAGGTCCTGGATGCTTTCAATCTTCTTCGAGGCGTAATTCACCATCTCGGAGAAGAGGTAGGCGAAGCTTGCGCCGCTGAGCTCGGCCGTCTTGGACCGATTTAATGGCCGGTGGTATATCGTCTTGCCATTGGTCGGATGGCGCAGTCCCGACTGCTCTTTCGCGCCACCCCGAGGCGGTTGGAGATTTGACATTAGCTCTTCCTTATCGTAATATCGTATGGGTTTCAGGTAGTGTGTGGTGTGCAGTGAAACTTCTATACTACATACATTGTCCGGAGTTCTGTCCGGCGATCTGGGTGGTAAGTTGGGGTGAAGGTTCTGGGGAAGTTCTTCTGGAGAGGTATGTGTACCTACTAACCTAGTAGGTAGTGAGTGTACATAGGTACCGTAGCAGTTCCCCAGCGCCCCAGCGACCTGGTACTTCGTACTTTCATATACTTGTACATGATTGGTTGCTCTTCGCCGAGTCCGCCGGCTCGAGGCTGATAGAAATATCTGGTACAGGATACAGACAGGATTAAATCAAGCATCAATGTATTAAGTGAGATATAGTTATTATCCTCAGAGTATTATAGACATGTGTGTGCTAAGCCTAGCTATATATTGCTTCTACCATGTAATCCTGTTGCGCCTCTGCGTCCAAGAACGTCAATCGAAAACGCTGCTGCGTCGTGCTTTATTCTATGCCAAAACAATCTAATACCAATCTCAGTGGTTAGCCTGGGGGACCGAGAGGGCCGAGTGGTTGTGGTTTGTTCCCTTTATGATTCAGGCAGCGGGGTCGTTGGAGCTCCAGCATGAGGTGTATGGCCTTTAAGATAATCTTCCGACTCGCCGATTAGTTTGCCTCCGGCTTCCCACCGCTGCAGACGCTCAGCACGTCTCTGACTGCAGAGTTTCATGAGTGCAGGCCAATAGACGGGGTGATCGTATTCGAAAGGCAACTGGCCGCCTTTGAAATCTGTCACCAGCTGGTCCGCATCCACATACTGGGTCATGTCCTCGTTAAATTTGAGCTTCTCCCGGGTCAAGGGATCGATGAACGGGGTAATCAACTTGAAGAAACCCCAAACAACCCATGGCACTGTTGTTACTCGGTTAGTCTAAGGAATATGCGAGTGGCTGTATGCGCCCTTACCGTTGACGATGAGCGCGCGCCCAAGTCTCTCGGGATAGTGGGTCTGAAGGATATTAAGTACTTCGCGACCTTGACCAATGCCAGGGGCGGTATTTGTGCGCTTGGGACCGGTTTTGAAGTCGATGAGTAGGCAGATCTTCTCCTGCTCGGCTGGGATGAGGTCGATGACGCGTTCGAGCATAAAGACTACATGCTGCACTTGTCGAGGTGTGACCTCGGTATTCTGGCGTCCTGGATTGAGATAATGGCAAGGTCGGCCTTGCTTATCGAAGCCAACAATCACCTGCTTTCCTGTCTCGTTCTCTGGCTCGATGTAATCGGCGGTCAAATCCTCGACGCCGTATTCCCGCCGCCAAGTCAACGTCTCGAGTAAGCGCTTCTCAGCCTCATTCTGGTCCCATTTGGTGGCCCGAAGATATCTTAAAAGAGACTCCTTTGTGAGCCATATCTTCTCATTATCCGTCAATGGTCCATTTTTGCCCTTAGCTGACGGGATCTCCGTCCAACTTCTGACTTTCTCGAGAAGCCAATCATATTTGGATTGCTGTTGAGGTGTGAGAGAGGGATTGGAAATGGGGGTACTGGTTGCTGGGGGTGTCTCTAGAGGGACTGAGAGTGAGCCGTCTCTCTTCTCATCGAGAACCGAGAGATTAGAAGGCGGTGTCGACGTGCCAGCAGCAGCCATTGAAAAACAAGGGTGGTTACAACAGCTTGCACAGATTGAATAGTAACTCCAAGTCCTGCGATACAGAGCAATGGGCTTTAGAGAGTTGCAAAAACAGCGATGAAAAGACTTAGGGCGATTCTCGAAAAGGGGAGCAAGATGTTCTTTCCACACCTGTACGGGCCTGAGGTTTCGATGTAATCAGAGTATTCGGATAAGTGCAAACTACGCCAGCCTATATATGATATGTACATACATCTACTTTGGACGTAGAGGCATACGCCATGTATATACATACAAAGTACCGTACCTTTTGTGCATGTGGGTACCTGCTAGCGTGCGGTCCCGTCGATTACATGCACATGTAGGTACACTATATTGGGTACATGTAAGCCTAAGGTACCTATGTATGCTACTAAGGTGGGTCGAGAGTGGGGATCACTTAAACGCGACTCGACGCGGCTGATGAGGCGCGTCGCTGCCCACTTCCAGCTCGACCTCCTTCGGAATTCCAGTCAAGCAACGAGCCGCGATTGAACTACGTCCTTGAGCGAATGGTCTCCTGGCTGCACGACTCAAGAGACATACCCAACACCCGATTTCGTATTCCAGTCGGCCCATCATGAATGAAGCACAGAAACAAGAGCTCAACGAGCGTTTTGCAACGGGTGATAGGCCGCTTGAACACAATATCCTCGTCGAGCTGCAATCTATCATGGCCCTCCACTCGCTTAGTGCTCAGGACCTCTTTTTCAAGTGGGAGTCGTACTGCATCAAGATGGACGCGGATGATATGAAGCTGTCCGTCGAGACTTTAGGCGCCTTGAAGCAGGATCTGTTGGATGTCCTAGAGCGAAGTAACAGGTCTCACCAAGTTCACATCAAGACCGAGAAGCGCACGGGCGCAACACCTCGTGTTGCCTCGAAAGGCGGCGGCGATGTATTCGGCATGTGTGTCACTATGTGCCCGGCTTGATCAGCGAGAATGTCCTGCTAAAATCAGCTTAGGTTGGAAGGTATGGTACCGAGCACACCGAGTACCAGAAAACTGAATAGAGGCGCCGTCAAGAGGAGGAACCCTCTTGAGACGCCCTCTACCTCCAGGGTAAAGAATAATGTGCTAAGCAGCTCGCCTGCCCACCAGAGCCCCTTACGTCTTGGGCACCAACTCGAGTCTATGAATGCGGCTCCGTAAGCCATCAGTCTTACCACCAGCTATATGATGTTCCCTAACCAATAGCAGAGCAGTATCCTTCAATGAACGGCAGAATCCCGGGGAACTCATGGAAGTCCTGAACGAGCACCTTGAGCCTGCAGTACCCCCCATTGCACCATTCGGGGAGTCACGCATTAAATTGACGGCTACTTCGGACCAGAAGAAACTAAGCTATAAGACCCTTGCCATGAAATCGTCAGAAGCATCAGAAATCCTTGATGACCGGATAGATGAGTTTCTGGTTCTCGTGAGAGACCATCACAAAATAGACGAGGACGAGTTTGGTAACGCCGCAAGTCAGAGCACGGCCGAGATTGTGGCTGTTGGCCGGATAGCATCTGACTCTGCCGAGGGTAAACTGAATGCCGCCTCCGTCGTATTGGAGACATCGCGACGTACTGGAAACGGCCGAAGGATCCCGCTCAAATTAGATAAGTTAAACGGGTGCTACCAGTTCTTTCCGGGCCAAATTGTAGCGTTGAGGGGAATCAATTCTTCCGGAAAAGAATTTCTTGTTCGCGAAGTGGTGGACATACCCTTGTTGCACAGCGCTGCGTCGGCGCCGGAAGCGATTGAGGGCCACAGGGAAAGGCTTCGTGGTGGCCCTGATGCGATGGACTCTGGTGATGAACCAGCTCCGTTAAACATCATTTTCGGCTCAGGCCCCTATTCGGCCGATGATAACCTTGATTTTGAGCCGCTTCATGCCCTTTGCAGCCAGGCGGCCGATACTTACGCGGATGCGCTAGTATTGACCGGACCCTTCATCGACGTTGACCATCCCCTGGTTGCCACAGGCGATTTTGACCTCCCTGAAGAAGCCATGGATGAGCCCGATACTGCGACCATGTCCACCGTATTTAAGTATATGATATCACCAGCGCTAAATCGACTCGTAGCTTCAAATCCTCACGTCACAATTCTCCTCATCCCATCTATTCGCGACGTTATCGACAAGCACGTTTCCTGGCCTCAAGAGCCGTTCCCGAGAAAGGAACTTGGCCTACCCAAGGCGGCTAAGATTATCGGCAACCCTATGACACTTTCTATTAACGAGATGGTATTGGGTATATCGTCGCAGGATATTTTATGGGATCTACGTCACGAGGAACTCGTTGGTGGCAAGCCAGCAACGCCCAATTTAATGTCGAGGATATCCCGTTATCTGATCGAGCAAAGGCATTACTTCCCCATATTCCCCCCGATTGATCGATCAAAGCTGCCTAAAGTCGGGACGGCGGAGGGTATCTCCACGGGAGCCGGGCTAGACACGAGCTACCTGAAGCTCGGCGAAATGGTAAATACACGACCCGATGTCGTGGTCGTCCCAAGCGCGCTTCCGCCATTTGCTAAAGTAAGCGTCTCCCCCAATCTCCAGATCGACGAACCTCACGCTAAAACATCTGTTGCAGGTCGTGGAAAGTGTGCTGGTAATCAACCCCGGCTATCTCTCCAAGAGACGAGGCGCTGGTACTTACGCTCGCATGACGCTTTATCCGCCTAAATTAACAGAGGAGGAGGCGAGTAGTAATGAGATGGTTGGCCATCAGGTTTTTGAGAGAGCACGAGTGGAAATCACGAGGATATAGATAGTCATATCCCTGTATACAGCGAGCAGCCATGTCCGCAAAACGATATGAAGGACACGAGAACGGTCAGCGGGCGTGAGCCTTGCCTCACGTTATGCATTTGTCCTATTAAATATTCACTATGATGACCATGTGTATCGACGACCTTCCATGTCCTACCGACTGGGTTCTATTCTTCGTCTCTTGTCACCTTCGTAACGGCCGCCGTCCCGTGAAGAGTCTCGCTTTCTCCGGCTCCTGTCATCATCCCTGTCGTTCCTTCTCGGTGATCTTGACCTTAACCTCGAGTGTTTCCTTTCTCCATCGTAAGAATCGTCACGCGAACGGTAGCTATTCGTGTCACGACTCCGGTCTGTGTCTCGGTGCCGATACCCGTCACCATCTCCCCTCCGGTCACCAGTTCTCGGACCGTCAAACGCACTTGAGGCACCTTTTCGATCGCCAAGCGGTACGGCATTGGCACCGCCTGGCCCGGAACTGTCCTGGTAGCGATCTGATTTATACCTGTCGTCGACGTTGCTGTGGTCAAAGTCCCTCCCAGGTCGCCTGTCGCGAAACTCGCCCCAACGGCCGGTATCCTCGGACTTTAGGTCTCTATATTTAGAGGCGCCTTTCTTGCCAAGCTTCGTCATGTCGCGTAGCTGGAGAGCCTTTGGAAGCAATTCCCGATTTTTGACGTCGTCGGCAAAGCGCGAGCCCATGATGTCGCGCTTGGCGAGCGACTCGGCAGCCTCGTCGTCCTGGTAGAAGGCACCCCGGTGGAAGTACTTCTGCATGTAGGCCATCTTGCCCTTTGCGTCCTTCTCTTCCTTCTGCTGAGCCAGGAAGGCCTCGTCCTCGGCCCTGCGCTCCTCGTCCGTTAGATTGCGGCGGCGCTCGACCTCCTCCCGCTCCTTTTCCCGCGCTTCAATAGTCTCCCGCTCTCGCTTAATCCGCTTCAGCTCCCGCAGCTTCCATGCGGCGTATTCGGCTTCCGGGTCCTTGTCATCTTCAGTGTCGACGTCGTCATCCTCGTCTACAAGGTCGTCCCAGTGCTTCTTGCCCGCCGCGCGCGCCGCAGCATCCTTGCGCATCTGCTCCTCGACCAGCTCGTCCATGGCCTTCTTCTTCCGAGCCTCCTCTTCCTCCGCTAGCCTAGCTGCTTCCACTTGATCACTTTCTGCCGCGACCACCGTGTTGTTCGCGTTTCGCTGATTCTTAGGTATGAATTTGGGTTTTAGCATAAGTCGCCGCGGTGCCTCTTCGTCGCTGGTGTCCTCATCTTCTTCGTCACTCTCATCTTCAATCTCTTCGTCGCTTTCCTCCTCTTCGCTCTCTTCAGTGACAAAGCCTTCTTCGGCGGCTAAGCGGGCGGCCTTCTCGGCGGCCTGGCGTCGTTCTTCGGCTTCCTGGCCTTGCCGCCGCCGCTCGTTTAGGTCGACTTTACTGAGATTGCTCACAATCCGGCCAGCGCTGAGTAGTTTTGGGGGAGGAGCGATCTTGTGCTCTGGCCTGGCTTGTCGCTCGCCATCGACCTCGCTTGCTTCTGAGTCGGATTCGGAGTCGGATAATGCGCCTGTGACTTTGCCTGCCCTGTGGCGTGCAGGCCGGACAGGATTCGCTGTCATGCGCGGAGGCGGCATGACGGGCGGGCGCCGGGGAAATATTTATCGAAGAAGTAGAGAGGTAGAGCTAGGGCCGACGGTCATCCGGGTAGAGAATATCGGATTTTGTACAGACTAGGTAGGAAAGAGAAAGAAGAGAATGAAGGCGAAGATGGCCACTAAATCAGCAACTTGAATTGGCGGCTGAAGCTCATGCAAGCGGGCCCTACATGGATGCACACAGTATACATGTATGTACATTAGGTAGTTTGTAGTACAAAGTACGTCACATACCTACAGGTACCTAAAATTGGTAGGTACATACAGGTACCTATGAAACTTAGGCCTGTTAAGGTACTTATCAGACGCTTGCATTCCAACCGGAATACCTCTGTAACAGATGCGGATGCGGATCAATCCCATGTCACGACAGCCTCTCACGAAAACCCGTACCTATGTGGTATACACCATGCAATGAGTCTAGTATACCTGGAGCGGTAGAAGGTGAGGAACAAGACACCATTCGGTCTTGGGGCAAGGGTCGGGCATCTTGGAAAATGCGGCCACGAACACCGATATTGTATCATATTCTTCCGCCGTTCACTATGACTTATAAGATGCCGTCACCGTCGCCGTCGTCGTCATCGCCGCCGTCTTGGTTTATCGCAGTCTCTATAGTAGCAGGCATCGTAATGACCACCTCGTCTGCGCCACCCTTTTGGCGGCTTCCCCGCTCTCCACTTACACCGGCCATCTCATCATCGGATTCGGATTCGTCTGTGTTACCCTCGTCGTGGCGGACCTTTCGTTTCGTCCCTCCGTTGTTGTTGATGTTGCTGCTGCTGCTGCCCAACAGCACGTGCTGATTGACCTCTTCCCATGCTTTCCTCCTGCCCTGGATTGTTCTCGACTGGTCTTTGCTCAGGGCCACCTTCTTCTCCGTGCGCTCCAAGAGGGCGGCGGCGCGACCCTGCGCTTTCTCGTGCCGCTTCCGTGCTCTGGTGCTCATGGCCCTGCCCTTGTTCTGCTTCTTGGAGATGCCGGCGCCGTGATGTATCGCTAGTATGGAGGGACGACTGTCGACTGACTCTGGCGGGGGCTGGACATTTTTTAGGGACTTATCGGTGTCGATTCCAGGGGAGGTGGCCCGTCTCGCCGCGCGCGAATGTAGCGAGGGAGCTGGAGATTGATCGTGGTTAGCGTTCGCTGTGAAGCGAAGGGTTGACTGCGCAGCATTTCCCGGCAGGTACCTTTCTTCTTTTTCGATATTGTCCCTTTGGCCATTCTGTAACTTGTTTCGGGTAGACTTCGTAAGGGTAGGTATTGGGTATTCGCGACAATAGGTATTTCGCTCTATCTCTGCTTTTTTTTTTCAGGTTTTTTTTCATCTTTTTTTCCAGTGTACATAGGTAGGTACCTAACCCACCTACTTGTCAGGCGATTGGTCCTAAAGTGATTTTACTACTAAAATAAGCTTAGCGCCTATAAATACCCCATATATACCCTGTTCCTCATGACTCTAACCAGCTTGAGAGGTAGCTTATGCAAGGTTCCCCAGACTTTTGCCCCGCTATTTCTTTCTAGGGGCCATTGCCTCAGAACCACTCCATCAGACCAACCGAATTATCACGAGAATCGAGACTTGACGTTGTTCATGATAGCTACGCCTTCGCTGATCTCCCACCCAGCGTGTCCCGTACAGCCTACAGCCTGCTAATATTGGTCTCTGGCAATTCGTCCTTACCTTTTCCTGGCAAAGGTAAAAACTTAACAGCAACTAAGTACGCAAAGTATAGGCTGATAGTGCGTACACTACCTAACAGCAAGCAGTCTATTGCTACTAGAGCTGCCCTCTTCGTATAATTTTAGGACTGCTAAAGCTTGTTGATATTTTATCTCTAGAGCGACAGTGTCGGCAGGCAGGTCCCCGGTTACGAATTAGAATAGGTAATAGGAGCAAAGCGTGCTTCTCCCGAGCCTTATCCTCTGTATAATCGACGACTTTAGCGTACTAGTCTCGATAAAGTACAAAAGGTATATCGTATCCGTAGGACGCTATATCGCCAATCCACTCATTAAGTGTTACTGTCTCCACAGCCGTACAAGGAAGTCATCAGTAACGCAGATGCCTGATGCTGGGTCCCCGGTGATGTATCCAGGCCGAACGATGGCTCCTGTAAGCCTTCTGCTTCTAGCTCTGCGATTTATGTACTCGCTGGCCCACTTGGGCTGTCTACAGGCTGTAGCCTGTTCTGAGACCTTTGCGGCTACTTTGGAGATCGTCTGTCTCTAGCACACCAGTGCTAATATTTCGCGATAGCTGGACGTAATAGTCAGTGTCCAAAGTTGACGTAGAGCAAATCAAACATAACCGCTTTAGCTTCCACTGTGCGTAGCCGAAAGCAGTTTAACATATTGATTATGTTAGCTACCCTAAGGCTTGAGTATGGTAGCATCCAGTTAATTTGGGCACTATTATACACGATGACGTTAAAGGGGTTCGAGAGGCGCTGCTATGTATCCTTGGGAAAGCTAAGTGAGGGCCTAGAAATATCATACTACAGTCTCGATCCTAGACAGCCACTCTGGGAACCAAAAGCTGTTAGCCGTTAATGTGGACTTCACTGTGCTTCATCCGCAGCCTCTCCGTCTCCAGGGCTACAAAAGGGCTATAGGTCCAACAGGTCCAACAGGTCTAACAAGGCCAACAGGGCTTTGAAAACGAAAGATTCCTTGCCCCTGGGTAGAAGGGGCCTCTAGTTACGCTGACCCTTACAGCTTCTACATAACTTGGTTTGCATTGAGTTTTCCAAACATGTCTCCCTCCGACGTCGCTTCAAGGCCTGTTACGGGGTGTCTTCAGCCTAGCTCCGAGAGGTATATAACAGTGGCACTGACGCACGATGGTCCTCGATGGCTTGTAATGCAGCAAACACCGTGCAGCTAGAGAGACGTCATTTGATAAAGTTGTTGAACTTCTTGGCCAGGAGCACGTGCTCCTGGTGACGGCACGAGCACTTCGTATATTAGGTATGGAAGTATGCATGTGATCTTGGATGATAAGGTAGGGATGATAAGGCAGGTGCTTACCTAGCACACGTGTATTTACATGTGTGACCCCACTGTGAGGTACAAAGTACCTACTAGGAACCCTCACTTTGTACCTCAAGTGTACTTGTAGTCGGCAGGCTCTGATATTACTACATGTACTTCAACACAACTTGCCTTCGTCGTGTACGCGCGATGTGATGCACTCACCACCCTCCTCCTCGTCCTCCTCTGGTTGAATTTTGCGATTACCGCAGCGATCACCCCAGTCCTCCCTGCACCACTACGATGGCTATGTCTATCTATTATAGACTTGTTCCTCCTCCTCGACACGAATAATAGCAGATCCCGCCCTTCAACCATCCCTTGCCTGTCGGGTCATTGTTCGTCACGCATATACACAAGCAACGCGCGCCTCTGTTTGGGTTGCCGTTTGTCATTCTCGCCATTCACCTGTCGCGTCGCCGCCGCCGCCGCCGTTGCCGTCACCCTCACTCTCGCCTTCTCACGTACCGCGCGCGTCGCCCATTCCTCGAACAGAGCATACAATCAGGATGCGATCCCACCGCCTCGAGAGCCCGTCCGACCCCTCCAGCCTCTTCATCCCCTCACATCTTACCGACAGCAACATCGGTTTGTGGGATCGCCTGCAACAACCAAGCATCCTCGTCCCACTCGGCCTTCTTCTGTTGACCGTAATCTACCAGTCGCTGCACTCCTCCGCCCCCTTCTCCCGTGTGAGACATCCTGGCGAGCTCCTCTGGGATTTCCTAGTTACAGCCATCCCCGCGAGGTTTCTCTACGCCTTCGATAATTGGCTCCATCCGCCTCTATTCCCCCTCCCCGATTTTATGTCGCCTGCTCAGTCGACGACCTATGCTGCAAAGAGCGACGTGCTTCGTCGAATCCTCAATATGGATCGCCCTCGGAGTATAATAAGTGCCGTGGCGCATGCTGGGAAGAGCATATCTTCGCTATCAAACACCAAGCCTAAGCGAATGACGGACCAGCCGCCTGGCTTGGGCAATTACGACAACTCCTGCTTCCAAAATAGTATTCTCCAGGGTCTCTCGTCCTTAAAACCTCTGCCAGCCTATCTCGAGGGCGCTTTGGAAGATGCCGAGGCTACGTACAATGACCGCGACTCTAGCTCAGTTGCAACGCTGCGAGACTTATTGTCCAAATTAGCAGACTCGGAAAACAACGGGATGACTTTGTGGACACCCAAGAAGCTCAAGTCGCTTGATACTTGGCAACAGCAAGACGCGCAAGAGTATTATTCCAAGATATTAGACGAGATAGACAAAGAGGTTACAAAGGTCGCCATCGCCCAACATCGTCCCTCGGGCATGGAGGTTGCTGGAACCAGAGATGATACCGTCGAGAGCCAGCATAGTGATGATAGTGGATATCAATCGCTCTCCACCCCCGGCAAAACTAGGCCCGAGACTAGGACGACAAAAAATCCCCTTGAGGGCCTGGTTGCCCAGAGGGTCGCTTGCGTTCAGTGTGGCTACTCCGAAGGTCTGTCCATGATACCATTCAATTGCATCACCTTGAGCCTTGGGATCGGCCAAGGAGCCCATGATCTGTACGAGCGCTTCGACGCCTACACTGCTCTCGAATCCATTGAAGGTGTTGAATGCGCTAAGTGCACGCTGTTAAAACTTCAACGGCTCTGGAATATCATTCTAGCCCGGGGTAAGGAGGCGAGCTCATCGGCAGAAGATCTGCGAGAACCCCTTGCTAGGCTTAGAGCCGTCGAACAAGCTCTGGAAGAAGACGATTTTGAAGAGCAGACACTGCTTGAGAAGTGCAGAATATCCAAGCAGCATCGGGTGTCTTCGACTAAGACGAAACAAATGGTAATAGGCCGCCCGCCCTCAAGTCTTGCTATTCATATCAATCGTTCTGCCTTTGATGAGAACACAGGTCAGATGTTTAAAAATCTTGCTGCGGTTCATTTTCCTAGTACTTTGGATCTGGGGCCGTGGTGTCTTGGGAGCGCAGGGTCGTTTACCCCAGATGATGGTGAAGATACTGAAGAGCAATGGAGCTCTGACCCAAAAAGCTCTCTGGTATCCGGTGATCTCAAGCCATCCAAGATTAGCGGCCCAATCTATGAGCTACGAGCGGTCATTACCCACCAAGGTCGACACGAGAACGGGCATTACGTTTGTTATCGGAAACACCCTCGTGAAGTAGCTGAAACTAGAAGTGGTTCTCACGAGGCAGACTACCCACACATCGATGACCAAGATAAACCAGATCAAGGCTTAGATCCGGACTCGGAGCCGAGCAGTATAGACAAACATTCGAAATGGTGGCGGATAAGTGACGAAACCGTTTGGGAAGTTACCGAAGAATCAGTACTTGCCCAGAGTGGCGTTTTTATGCTCTTCTACGATTGTGTCGATCAGAATTCTGTTCTTGTTTCCGAAAGTCAAGACGACAATTCTAAAGCCTGTTACGATAATGGATCGGTTACGGTATCTGGGGCCCAAAAAGCAGGCGCAAGACCTAACGCAGGAGAGGAACTTCGTGATACCGGTTTGGAGGCTGGGGCACTCGGCAGATCCGAAGCGATTGTACTGCCATCCGACAATTCACCCAACTTGAAGCAGACTACTACGTCCAGTGCGACAGAACCAGGATACCATATGATATCCTGTCTGTACCCCCTACTTAGGCAGGACGAAAGAGCCGACCCCACGATACCACTGCGTTGGCCGAATAAATAACAACTGCCGTGCTTGAGTAACGATGAACATATTGTAAGCATCCAAAGATTTGTATTTTTGACTTATACCTGGCGCAGCATAGCATTGGCGTTGTGTGGGGGAACTGATCTCTTGATTTGCATAAAGAATTGTACATTCGTATTTATGTCTCGGAGCATTGCCTGTCTCGTGCGTGCTCTCATTGTTTATAATAGCATGGCCGTCTCTTCATTTCATGCCCGCGCGCTTTTGGTCGCAATGAAGCGCAGGCATCATCGTCTGGGGGGATGTTGTCTATGCGCCGTGCTCGCGCTCAGATTAAAGGACCATGAAGATCTCATGAGCTGCATTGGTGGGCTCTATTTAGAACGATAAGCAAGACCCCCTAGTGGCATTGCCAAAAATAGTACTCCTCATGGTGTCTCTAAAGTTGTGACTTCTTTGGTATAAATATCACAGTACTGCCCGGCTCTACTACGTCTACCTACATGTAGGCCGCAATCCTAAGTGGAGGGGAGATACTAGCATACCTGTTATGACCACCGCAGCAGCCATTTCCGAGGTTTCATTCATAGCAGATATGGGAGGCGTCGCTGGTTGCATGTACAGCATAGATAAGGTATACAGCTCGTATTGTTCGTTGGCATGCGAGCACATTACACATCAAGGTGTTCTTTCTTACTGCGTAGAAGGTTGTTTGTGGGAGGCCATTTAGCCATTCACCAAGCTCGCAACCTTTCGGCAAAAAACTGCATTATGGGGTGCATCTCCTCGCGGTTCATAGGCATACCATCGTCCATTTTCCCCCACTTGACTTCGCGAACGTCAACGAACTCCGTCTTTAGAAGTTCGACGGCGTCGCTATCCAGGGACTCGCTGTTTCTCCCATGGCATACCAAGACGGGAGTCCGGGCCTTATCTCTCGCACTCAAGGTCGGGATCATGCTAAAGGGGAGCTGTCCACCGATAGATACGGCCCCTTTGAAAGCAGTGCCTGTAGTTCCACCTGCTTCAGTCAGGTCCACGACTCGCTCACTATTCCTCAGCCTTGATGAGAGACCGAGGGCGAGAGAGCCGCCCTGCCCAAGGCCGAAGAGCAGTATGTCGCTGGTTTCCCATCCACATGTGCCAACAATGGTTTCCCGGATCAGTTTCCCCAAGACTAACTGCTCGGCCCGGGAGAAACCCGGGTCCGGGTCAAGGTCGCCAGTGGTTGGCGAGAGCGCCAGGTCATCTCCCCAGTGGAAATTGTTTGTGGGGCCGGCAAGGTCAGCGTCGGGCAGACCCAGCAAAGCTGGCGGCAGAGGTGAGACACCACGCACTGAAATGGCGAGGACGCCTGGCAGATTAATATTTTTGGCGAACGCGGCAAATGGCACCTCCGAGTCTCCTAGTCCATGGAAGAGGAGGAGGATGGATGTTGTCGTTTCTGGGACCTCTGGGAACACCAGTGAGACGTGGAGCGAAGACTCAAGGTGTGCGAAGTCCTCAGGTTTTGGGATTCGAGGAGGCATGATGAATCCAGACTACTTAGATGGTGAGGTTGGCGGTTTTCCTCCCCAATCTATCTTATGTAATCTACCAATAGATGTGACTGACGCGGGCACCTTGAATGCTGAATCATATATACCTAATAAAACTATTATCCGAGTACGATTTATGATTCTATTAGGTGTATATAGATAATGTATGCGGCCCCGCTATTCTACTTACTTGTATATGTACAAGTATGACAACCGGATCAGCATTCAAGGTGACAAAAAACCCAAGCAAACAAAGTTACCAGCTAAGTAAGTGCTGCACTATACCCATAGATGTGGTTGTGCTAGGTCCATAAGTACATGGAGGTTTTGGCCTATTATCTGTCCTGTAAGTGGTGCTGAACTGGGTACGTGTGTGAATGGCGGCTTGTGGTTGGATAGAAATCAAACTCTGGACAGCGTCAGGACGTGGCGAGCAACAAAACAACGTGCCCCGAGTATCAGCATCTTATTAGGCACATTGGTAGGAGTCCTCTGTGCTAGCCAAAGGCTAACTTCCAATCACACGCATCTCGAGAGGGACCCAGTGATCACGATCCGTGACTACAGCCGCTGCCATCTATTCCTTATGCCGGCCGGCCACAAGACCTCCGTTCAGTGGGCAGCTCACCTGTTATTTTTGCGCTGAGATGAGCCTTGAGCAAAAGCGGCGGGCGCGCTAAGCCCAATATGGCATGTATGCTACTTTAAAATATATATCTCCATGGCGTCATGCCGTAGGCGAGGTAGACATCTCTTACCTATGTACCTATGTACCTACATATATGCATATATACACTCAAGAGACGTCGTCGTTGATCCACTATGTAGAAGTCAACCTAACAACCTCGAAGTGCGAAGTAGGCATCTCCTCTGCTACCTCTCGTCCTCCCCACCTTCATCCACCTACCTACCTCACTTTTGCAACAGTGAACATTTGACCACCGTATCTATCCTACCTGACCTAGACACAGACCTATGGACACCTATCCATCTACCTACCTACCTAGGTAAGCCATCCTGGACCTGCTCTGGACCTGCTCGCCACCGGTCACGGCCACTCCTCCACCTCTCGCATACTAGAGTCAAGTAAGTATCCCGACCTATTCTTTATAAACGTGAATCCCCCAGCCAGACCTGGAGACTTCCAGGGACCCTGAGCGAACACACGCATCCTCCGTGATTTCAACCCCCCTGCTCGGAGATAGCTACCCATCGTTTCTCTGATGCCTAACTCGTTGATCTTCAGGGTAGCCGAGGCCCTTCGACGAATCGCTTTCCGCAACGACATCCAACGCTTTCCTACTCACACCATTGCCGAGATGGCCACTCCCATTCGGCGGCCTACTCTAGTGGCCCCCGCCAGGTCGGATGGCACCCAGACTGACGACGATATCCCTCTTACCCCCGACGACACCACCGCCCACTCGCTGACCTCCTCGCCCCTCCAACATGCCGTCGCCGACACGCCCACCAAGGGTGACGTCTCGACGCCGCTGTCACGTACTCACTCCTTCTCCGGCAGCAGCTCCTACCATGACGACTGGGACGCCTTCCCGCCCCTGGATCGCCTGACCGTCCTGGATCTGCTCGACAACTTCGCTCTGCCACAGCAGCTGGAGAAGCTACAGAGGGGTATTTCCGCGCAGACGGAAAAGGTGCGAAAGTCGCGGGCCGCCCTGAAGACGAGGGGCCAGGAGGCACGGGAGCGCATGGTGGAGGAATGGCGGCGGCGGGTGCCCTCGGCCGACGAGCAGCTCGAGAGGTATCGGAAACGCATGAAGCAGAGCGTCGAGAAGCTGGGCAGGCAATGGAACGACACCAAGGTCATCACTCTCCGCGAGAAGGTCTCCTTCATCTGCGGCGTCATCAACATCTTCGTCAGCGGCTACCTGATCGGCGCGTGTCCCGAGTACTTCCACCTCTGGTACACGGCCCAGCTCGTCTACTTTATGCCGATCCGCTATTTCACCTATCACCGGCGCGGCTACCACTACTTCCTGGCCGATCTCTGTTATTTTGTCAACTTCCTGCTGTTCGCGAGTCTCTGGATCTTCCCGTCCTCGAAGCGCCTGTTCATTGCATCCTACTGCCTGGCCTTTGGCAATAATGCTGTGGCCATCATCATGTGGCGTAACTCGCTCGTGTTCCATGACTTCGACAAGGTCACGTCCCTGTTTATTCACATCATGCCGTGCGTGACGCTCCATTGTCTCGTCCATCTGCTTCCGTCCGAACAGCAGCGCCAACGCTTTCCCGCGCTCTGGACGGTCAAGACATCACCGCCAGGTTCTGCCACCGCCTACAGCAACGTCATCTCCATGATCGTCTGGTCTTCGCTCCCATATGCCATATGGCAATTGAGCTACTACGTCTTCATCACCGTCCGTCGCCGCGAGAAGATTGCGGCCGGACGCCCTACCTCTTTCACCTGGCTACGTCGCTCTTACTCAAAGATATGGATTGGGAAGATCGTGCTCTCACTGCCCGCAAGCCTCCAAGAGCCCGCGTTCATGCTAATCCAGTACCTATACGCCGTTCTCACGATGCTTCCCTGCTCGTTGTGGTTCTACAGCCGATGGGCGTCTTCCATCTTTCTTCTGTTCGTCTTCACATGGAGTGTTTACAACGGCTCGACGTACTACATCGATGTTTTCGGCAAAAGATTCCAGAAAGAGCTTGAGGCGATGAAAGCCGAGGTCGCAAAGTGGCAGTCCAGCCCAGACCTCACGCTCCATTCCCCGGTCCTCACGGCTACGGGTAGTCTCGATGATGAGTCAAAGTCTACTCCCCATGGTCACCTTCGCCCTAGTGGCCAGAGCATCGATCAAGTTGTTCTCGTCGAAGACCCAGCCAGCGGGAGACGGCTGAGCGTGGACGAGATTCCTTTTCTGAGCGATGAGCAACCAGGTGACGCCGCAATCAACTCGGGGGTCGAAGCAACGAGCACAGGGGCAGATGGTGGTGGCAAAGATACGACGCGAGAAAGGAAGACAGGTGGGACGACTACGTAACAAGCCATTTTAGCTCTACTAGACGGGCCTATCCTCACTACGCCCCTTCTTTTCCCGGTTCTGCGCGGGCGTGGGTGCGAACGCCAAGGATCTAATACTACCCTACCAACTCAAATGTCAGATGGTCATAATAGATTTGCTTTAGGACGCGGGGGGCGAGGGAGCGGTGCAAACAACGGTATGACTTTTTGTCGCTAATGTATTTATTTCTGTTTTTGGTTTGTTCGATACCCCCTTTGCCTCGTTTACTTTCATTCTCTCTCCTGTTTAACTGGCATCGCTCCGTTTTCGCGTATTACGAGCACAGCAACGCAACGCAACGCAATACGGCACGGCACAGCATGGCGTCTCGGGTGCGCTGATTGGGTGTTAATCCCTACAATATATCCTATCCTATCCTATCCTATCGAAACAACAATAGCACGTGGTTTTAGTTTTATTTTTGGCAGCAGTATCTAGACGGGCAAAGCCGTGAAGGATAAGAAGGAGAGAGCTTCGGAGAGGGAAGTAAGGGCATTGCACGGTTTCTCTTTTCTTTTCCATTCGGGCTTAGCTCGTTGGGAGAGAGAGAAGAGGTTCAACTTATTTTATTTATTTTTCTTCACTCGCATCAGTCGCGTCGGGGTCCAGACAAGTTGATTCCGACGATACCTATAGGTATCTAGCTACGCCTGAACGGATTCAAGGAGATAGATAGAATAATAATACTCACTGCAACTACAATCAATGCGCGCGCATCACATCCCATATGATCGGCGTGACATTATTCTCGGTTCGGGTCACGTCGCGTCGCTTTCTCTCATTTCTTCCTCGAGTCCCCGTCCCGTCATATTACATCACATCATAGGTATCCTCTTATATATCTCTATCTTCCCTATCTTCCCCTTCTACTACTTACCTACACACCCGTGCAATGCTACTATGTAGTAGTTGGAAATGACGATATAGCTAGCTATCCTATTGCTAGATAACAAGCCTAATTTCCGACCACCCCCCTCCCTGCCTCTTCTCCCGTAGATGCTATACTCTCACCGTAACGTATTCACACATCCAACCTATACGAATAAGATCACGCTTTAGAAACCAGTTCTGGCTGAATTGGTGAGCATGACGAATATGCCGTCTATTTTTATTTATAATAGTAATATACTTGTTAAGAGCCAGTTGCTCTTTTCACATATTATTATCCGTGTGAATCCTCCCTCGGATACCCCGTGTTGCCTGAGTCATCATAGGCGTCGAGATCGCGGGGAGGGACAATGAGCCTCTTACGTTTCCGCATCCACTTCTCGGCCACAAAGTTGTCTAGATTTCTTAATGTTATTGAACAATTGTCTGGTATATTGATAGCGAGTCGCGTTTCCGCGAGAGAGGATTTTTGAGGTAGCTGTAAATCTATAGCTTCATCACATTACCGCCATCTAAAGCAGGCAGAATTAAACGCCATATGCCTTTTGTACATGCCCAGAGGTATTGAATGAACCCGCCACGAAAAGAACGCCGCCCGGCCGCCCATATCCCCCCCAATGCAACCAACCAACCAACCGCCCGCCCCGCCTAGGTAATTCGTCCCGAGATGTCGTCATGTTTTACCAGTCATAAAGGTTTTAAATGGCTTGAAGTGCGTAAGAGTTGTTGCCAGAACAAGAAAATGGGTTAAAGCGAGCTATTGCCATAGCTGCCATACGTAAGAGTCATAGTCGAGGTTGAGCCACAGATCACCGAATGGTAGCCCATTCCGATAAGGCTCCCCCGCCACCATCACTGCCTTCTCTCTGGCCAGACCGGCGGCCAAATGTCGTCCAGAATCGCAGGGTCTCGTCTCCGGCACCCGTCACTATGGTCCGGCCGTCAGGACTCATTGCGAGGTACAATACCCGATAAGTGTGCCCAGTGAGGCTGACAACCTGGGACATGGAGGGATACTTCCACACCACAATCTGGTTCTGACTATACCCGTGGGTTGACACGAGCTCATTCGAGTTCTTGGACCACGCAAGATTGCAAACTTGGCTACCAGTATCGATTTCCTTGATAAGATTGCCTTTCGTTGTATCATGGAAAATAATTCTTCTATCGGCCGTTCCACCGCCTGAAGCGAGCAGACCGTGATTGTGGGGTGACCAAGCGATGGCCTTGACAGCCGCAGTATGTTCGGTAAACTTGTAGAGAGGTTTTTCCTGGCCCGCTTCCCAGACCATCAGCGTGTTGTCATTACCTCCACTCGCGAGTTGTCCATTCTGGCTGTTCCACTTGAGACCGCAAACCTCCTGTTTGTGAGCCAGTAAGTCAGCCGTCCACTGTCGTGGTGCCCTGACGTCGCGGTGAAATATGTGCCGATCCCGCGATCCGGACGTAAGTATGTGACTATTCCATGCTAGTGAACCTACGCGAGCTGTGTGGCCCGTCATAGACCTCAGCCGCCGCGACTTCTCGGCATCCCAGATTTGTACTACGCCGCTTCCAGTACCGATGGCAAGATGCGTGCCTTTTTGTATCCAGGATACACTCGTCACAGTATCATTTTCAAGCGTGCAAAGTTTATTCACACGACTCGAATGCGCATTCCACATGTACACGCTCGATCCCAAACCGACTCCCAGAACATTAGAACTACCCCAATCCACCAAGTTCAGATAAAAGTCGTCTGCGAGCTCGGGGGCGTCGAGAACTTTGAATGGAACTTTGCCCACAGATCGAGGTTGTCTCCGGGGGCTCAGGAGCATTTGCTGACTATCATAGCGAACAGGTGACAAGCTGTAAAGTTCTGATCTGGTGTCGAGATTGGGCCCATGTCTACTCTGAGGCGTCCTCGAAGGTGTAGGATGGCCAGCTACGTGATGGCGCGGTGACATAAATTTGAAGAGGTTCTTATGTGGGGTGGATGGGGTATAGGTGGCAGGGAGAGTGGGGAGAGCAGGGGCCGGGTTGCTGGGAGGTGTGCGTGATCTCGTAGGATCATGGAATCGTGTAGAATGTGAGGACCCGGCATAATTGGCGTCGGGTGATAAGGTCGGTGTGACTCGAGGTACAGTGTTTTCAAAGATCTCAGCCCTTAGTAGGTTGTGATAGGTGCGGTTGGCTTCCTCGGCTAGCAATGGTCAGCACCTATAATAACGTGCAGGATGACGGACAACCTACTTCTCTGAAAATGAAGCTCACCATGGGGAGTTGGTCTCCTCCGTGATGGACTGGCCGGCGAGCCTTCATCATGGAGAAGGGAGAAACTAGCTTGCAGATCTTGGCCAGATCGTGAGGGTATGAATCTACGGATGTCAGCAGGTGCGAACCAGCGCGAGGGAATGATGCTCGACTCCTTAGGGGGGATAAGGACAATAGATGAGACCGCGTGTACTAACCTGTCTGCGTCCATCCTTCTCTCTGCATCGATCCTTCGTCGTTTCCCGATGGGGCTGGAGACCGGCGCGCTATCCCGTCTATCGCCAATGAGCTCTCTTGAAAGTGCTCGAGAAAGGGAGTCGGGGTCGACGCCGCTCGCGCTCGCCCGCCCAAAAAAGCGATTACTACGACGTGCTTGTAACAGCTGACGGTCGGGTGGCGGAGGAGTAGCTATCCTCGAGGGCGAACGGACGGGGCTGATATCATTTGCTGGTCGCTTCACGCCTAGATGCACCGATGCCGATGCAGGCTGTGGCTGAAGCGTCATGACAGCGACAATGGGTATCTTGCAGTCTAGAAATACGTTGAGGACCTCAGGATGGGTGGAATGGCTAGAGGAGAGCTCGAAGGGGAGAGCGAGAGCGAGAGAGAATGCGCAAGTGAGTGAGAGTGTGTATACGAGTGTGAGTGTGAGTGTGAGTGTATGCGTGTTTGTTTATCTGTTTGGGAAGAGAGCGGGGGGAGGTGAGAGAGGGCGTCGAGCAACGAATGCGGCGCCGCAAACGATCAGCCAACTTGCTTTGTCGAGTGAGTAGGCTGGGGAGATGGACCCCTCTATCGCATAACGTTCCGGCAGCCTCGTCGGTGGTCTGGATGATATGCAGAGAGGATAGATAGGCTCGTCGGAGGCGGGGTGAAGCTATCGTGAAGTCAGAGTGTCGATGGTTGGACGAACAGCTAGCTAGCTTCGGCAATGCTCAGTATCCTGTATGGAACTTGATGGGGAGGATGCGTCGGGGGAATGCTTCCGGGAATCAGCTGATAAAAATAGAAAAATCGGTTCGGGTGATTGTTCTGGCTGATGTGGTTGCTACTGACGATGCTGCTGCTGCTGCTGTTGTTGTTGTCGTCGTCGGCGTTGTTGTTGTTGTTATGGCAGAAGGCAAGGGACCAATGTCGGGTAGATAGTGCAGTGGATGTTCAAGGTTAATGGTGGCAGATGGTAGCGGGCGACCGACGTTAGATGAGGTCGGAAAGGGCAGTTGGACGGTGGGAGATTGGGACTGGGGACGCAAAAGTGGGCCAAAGGGGGGCAGGACAGGGAGGGCCGAGTCTCTTGACGCGCTTCTGCCAGCAGTGACAACTTCGGTACCTAGGTACCTGTACTGTACTACCATCTTCAACTACATGTATTAAAGGTCAACCACCTTGCTACCATGATATTGCCAGCTAAGTTCTCGAGCCTACTTCCAATACCTCCATCACAGTTGCATATATACCCTTCCCTAACTTTAACTATGTGACAAACGAATTGAGTACCCAGCCAAATGCTTCTTTGTACCCACACTACACTTACATTGAAGAGGTGTAGCTACCATCTCTGTTGAATTGGTCCCTCTGCATGTGTGATAGCAAAAATAATGCTTTCTTGCATCACACACGTTGGGTATATATTTCTATTGCTAGTCCTGTCCACTATATGTCTCATCAATTGCTGCAGTACCCAATGTATTTGCTACACATTATGTGATGCATATTCCTGGGTGTTAGTAAACATGCTCACTTCAAGGTAAGTATCCTGAGAATGAATGTCAACTCATGCAGTTTTACAGGGGGTCCCAAATCATTATATTGTTGTTATTGTTGTGTTGTTGTGTTGTTGTGACAGGGCTGGCCTCAATCACTAAAACAGGCACTACTTCAGTTGTCTGACCTGGCCTGGAACAACAACAACAATAACAACAACAATAACAAAACAAAGACACCTGGTTTCTGATCGCCTATTGGCTGGGGGCCGGTCTAGTGTACACGTTTGGTGCACGTTTGGGGTGCGCGCGGGCCACAAATTTGGCCCTCCTCGCGCACCCTGGGCTGCAAAACAGAATCAAAACAGCGCAGAGTGCACTGGAGGCAAGGGACAGCTCCAGTGCTGTCAGTAGTAGTAGCGCGTGACACATGGGGCCCCCCGTAACGCGATGGAATCAGAGACACTCTGGGCCTAGTCCTCCCCATGGTATCGTGGTACCTATTGGGTACAAAGTACAAAGTACAAAGTAGGGTAGCACAGATTGTTGCGCGTGCTTTCTCGGCTTGTTTATTTTGCCTAACCGCTTCTGGGGAAGAAACGCGCCAGGGAATTCTCCGACTGGCTGGTCAAAAGGCGGTTGGCGTTTGGGTGCCCGCTGGACCTCGACATTTGATAGGACGCAAAGGCTTCGGCGCGCGTCAAAGAGGCTTGGCGTGACCCGAGAGAGCATGTCACTACACCACTGCAGACACTACGCAGATACCAGAGACCACAAATCATCAATCACCACCGCAGGACCACCACCACCTTGAATGTAACTAAGTGGGAGTACCGACAGGGAGGACAGCATATCGACATCCCGTCTGCGTCAGATCGAGGCGACATATGCCAGATATTATCGTGCCACTAAATCTACCATCACTTGCGGTACAGAATACTTACCTGATCATGACAGATGACTAAGGGTACAGTAGGTGCCGCCAAGAAGAGCAACACAGCCAGGCAACGCAAGCCTGCCCGTAAATTCTCATCGAAGCGGAGTAGATCAACCAGCCTCTTAATGGCGCTCAATACGGAGGATAAAGTCTCATAACAAGTTTTGAAGTGTCAGAGGACTGACCGTGACATAAGAGCTTATTCCGTCTTTGATAGGCATCTCATGCAGAGTCGAAGAGAAAGTGCCCGATAACAAGATTTGGCGCCGCTCGATAGAGGTTATGCCTATGGAATGTTGCTAGTTGGATTCTATGACCCCTTAGATGTGCGGGTTTTGCCTTTCCCGAGCCACCAGTCCTTACCTAGGTTTAAAGCTTAAGGCAAGTCGTCGGAAGACAAAGAGCTTTCTATTGCACCGACTGCGCATGGCCGAGCAGAGCTTCAATTTAGAACGTTGAAACGTCCATGCAGGTGTCATCCCATTCGCCATACCCTATGCTCTATCACGACAGCTTGCGAGAAGACCACTGTCAGATCGGCATGTTTTTGAATACTCGGTCCGAACCAGGCAGTGCGGTAGGCACAATCCAAGGACCTGTCCTCGTAAGCCTTGTCGCGAGCCTTCTCGTATTGTCGTGAAACTTTGTCAGCATTTCAGTATCGCCACTGGTGCAATCCCCCAACCCATCGTGCCTTTGCACACTTTTCTACATAGTGCTCGATTCGAACCAGATATATCGAGCATTGCTTTCAGGTTCCCCATGCTGTCCAATTGAGACTTGTCGCCCCCTGTCGCCTAGCCACTGCTGTACAGAATTTGCTAAATATCTCATGTTCTCCCATTTCACCTGCAGGCCCACTGATCGGCGGTTCGTGTCAAGGTATTTTTCCCACGATAAAGCCTAATGTTGGAGGCAAACCTTCCTAGAAATTATGAGCGCAGGCCAAGGCATATCCTCTGGAGGCTTCCTGCAGGAGATTCGGGAGTCCTTAAGGCTAGGTGATACTATCGTACACGCGCTCGACAACTAGAGCTCATTTATATATTATGCGTATAGCTTGCGCCGAAATTATATGCCACTGAGCGTAGACAGCTGTCTTTTTGTGGCAGTTCCAAAACAAGATGGATCGATCTTGACCCCTCGTTCTTTTTAGAGCCTCTCTCTGCCCTTTTTCAGCTACCTTCAGACGGAAAGACAGACGAAGTCGAGCTCCACATAGTCAACATTACATCCCTTAGCGGATTGGTGTGAAGGAAGGAAATAGTAAGTTTCTACTAAATCCTAGTAAGTCATTGTGAGCGAGCCGAACCACCAGCCCTAAAGAAGAGGATCGATGATAGCAAATTGCTCATAGAGAACAGTGGCCAGCAACAATGGTGTTCGAAATGTGGCACCGCAAATCCCGAGGCTGCTTCAGCCTCGACAAAGACGCCATTCCGATGCTCAGAGTAGGGCAGATAGACTCGACCCATCAACTGTCCCCGCGAGACTGCCCTCGGAAGAAAACAAAAGAGGAAACTCAGAAATCCTAGCGTCCCTACTTGCCCATACAGACGAGGCGTTGATAAAAACAAGCTGCCTTTTACCAGCCCCTTTAATTGGGGATATCACGCTGAAAAGGTATGTGGCATAACTAAACTTCGCTAGCTCAATAGGTGTATCCTGATGTGATCAGACCTAGTGGTGTTTTGCGAACCCAAACGGATGCTTCGGCAGCAGCGGCTCATTGGGTAGCCTGCCAGGCAAGTTTTGTTAACAGTCAAGACGAGACTACGTCGTCGACCAAAAGCCATCCGACGCGATCAACACAGTCACCAGCCGTTTCCACCGCATCCATCGCAACGACGCCGGAAAGCCACCTGCTAGGCCTCCAGAGTACGAATATTGCAGACCATGATGGACTCAAGCCACTTGTTGCAGAAGAGATCGACCCGGCATCCTTCGATCTAGTTGCTCCGCCACAAGCGCCTGAGACTCAAATCTCCGTAGAAGCGAAGTCGGAACTTCTCTTATCCGCCGAACATCTTCGGGCTATCTTCGATGACCCAAAACACATGCAGAAATTTACCGACTTCCTCTACGCCCTAAAACCGGGATCAGTACCGCTTCTGAACTACTACCTAAACTTAGTGAAAGCATTGAAAGCGATCAGTTATGCCGATGCAATCATACGGGAGCTTGTTATTGTTAACAGGACTCCGTCAAGTGAACTGCCTCTCACCGACACTATCAGCAAGTCGCTACTAGGTAGAGCTGATGAGACTTTTGGGGTGCTGGCGCAGGAAGAATTGCCGGCGTATGTCACTCATGTGTGGACTCGGATAGTGAATAAAACCATCAAACAGCGAATCACAAATACTCTGCCCTCTAATTTACGCGATCTGTCTGAGGGGTTGGCCGGAGTATTCTGCTTGACGGACCCTTCAAGGAATGACAACCCGATAGTATTCGCTAGCGAAGGTACTTACTTCTACCGTCCTCGATACGAATTCAGCGCGCTAACACATATTGTCAGAGTTTCACAGGGCTACTCAATATGGGAGAAGCTTTGCTCTAGGCCGCAACTGTCGTTTCCTCCAGGGCCCCAGGACGAACCAGCACAGTGTTCGTAGGCTCAAAGAAATGCTCGTTGTTGGTAAAGAGCATTGTGAACCGCTGCTAAATTACAGGCGTGATGGGTCCGTGTTCATGAATCTACTCATGATTGCACCCCTCTACGACAACCGCGGCCACATTCGATACCATCTAGGCGCTCAGGTGGATGTGTCAGGGCTCCTGAGGGACTGCGCAGGGCTCGCATCGCTGGGAGAGCTCGTGGCGCGAAAGCAGCGCCAGTCCGAGATATCTACTAACCACGGGTGTAATACCACCAAAGAACTACGCGCGAGTCGAGATGTTCTCGGTGATCTCGCCGATATGTTCACCCTCAGCGAATTGAAGATCGTCCAGGCATCAGGCAAGATGATGCATAATACGCACTTCGAGAAACCCAACAGCGCCGGCTCCAGTTCAAGCACAAACGACAACAAAATACAGTCTCTCATCCGGGATGACGGGGCGCCTGCTGAGGAAGTGCCCATGGATACTTCTGTCTCGTTATCGGCCCCAACTCCTCCCTCTAGCACCTCACTTACCCGGCACCTACGGAGCATTTTCGACCATTATTTGCTCGTACGCCCATGTCCCACTCTGCGAATCCTCTTCGCAAGCCCCTCGCTCCGCGTTCCGGGAATCCTACAATCGCCTTTCATGTCACGTATAGGGGGCCCGCAGAGCATACGAGACGCGGTCTCGCAAGCGTTCAAAGACGGCGACGGCATCACTACCAAGGTCCAGTGGCTCGCGAGACCCATGCCGTCCGGGCTTACCCCGAGCCTTGCGCAAGGGAGGAGCCGATGGATCCACGCCACGCCGCTGCTCGGGGTGAACGGCGCGGTCGGCGTGTGGATGGTCATCCTCGTCGACGACGAGGAGAAGAAGCAGAGAGCCCCGGGCGCCCCGGCCATCAAGCTGGTCAGTGTAGAAAGGCGACGGCCGTTTGACGCCAATTTCGGCCTCGGCAATCTCGAACCCGAAAACCTCGATAACATTCCGACGTCCGAGGCCTCGGACGAGGGGCAGCTGGTGGAGATCAACAGCGTATCTGTGGAGCACGGCCGAGTCGAAGTTATGGAACTAGGTGCCGCGTACGCAGCAGGGGGGCCAAGTTCACATGGAGCAGAATGGGTGTGAAGTTTAAGAAATGCGAAGACATATGCTTTCATGTGGGTGATGCTCGAAAGTACCCATTCGGCCATTATCTTTGGGTTTTAATAAGGGCGGATCATAATGCTTAGGGGTCTATATGTGTGCAGAGAGAGAGAGAGAGAGAAGCTTGGTTGTCTCGTGGTCACGGGAGTCAGGTTGAAGGATACTAATTGCTGTGCCAGGTAATTAATCATTTAAAGCTAGAAAGTATACGATAAGGCGATTTTGCAGTTGATGGCTTGCTACGTCTGGACCTAACACGGCACTGCTCTGGCATTTTGCTTCGCTCTATTAGGTAGTTTGTAGAAACGCCACCATGATATAATATTGCCCTAGTAGTGGGAATCACCTCTGCTAACCTCGTAGGAAACAGCTATCGCAGCACAGCTGCGCCAAGACCGAGCTGTGATTGAAGCATGTCTCGTAGCCATTCCAGACGTCATTTACTCTTTCGTCATTTACTCTTTCGTCATTTATTCTTTCGATGGGCTTTTCATGGTTTATGCGCGTCAGTCGGTATATACTACATGCCTGGATCTTAAAGAGTGTACATAATCAATCGATCATCTGGTTATCTGAGACTGCTTCTTCCTTTCTCGAACCCACAACAGCCGACAGAAGCATCAAATGGGCGCTACTTCCGTGATAGTGACAATAAAGAACTACGCTCCAAGCAGCAAGTATAGTGTGGTATTGCGACCACGACTATCTAGCATACTAAAATAAAATAAAAAGTAAAGGGGGACGCGAGGCGCCTGATGATATACCCGATCCCGCAGCTTCCAGAGACATATACACAGGCAGAGAGAGAAGGGAGAGAGGAAAGGCTACGACCTTCTCGGCTACTGTCGCCGCAAGATAAACGACAAGAAACCCCGTACCAGCCCAATGCGAAGGACGACACTTTAAATTTACGGGCACGGACGAGGACTTTGCTCGGTTCCTACATATAAATGCGCATCTAATGAGACGCCAGTGCAAACCTTGGGCCCAGCAGAGCGGGGAAAACATATATATAGTCTAGATACGTTAGTCCCCTCGATTCAAGGGTCGGGTTTGTATGGCTAGCGGAGTTATCCTTTCTACTATTACCACAAGCACGACTTAAACATCACCAGTCCTCAGAATCGCCAGGCGCTGGAGGTGATCCCCTCGATGGTCAAACCTTCCTCCCCTCTTCTCCTTCTCGTCGTTATCACGCCGAGTAGGTAGTAGGTAGAGGATATATATCCTCGCTTTACTCAGCTGCAGGGAAGGCCGCGCCACGTTCCGGGTGCCAGGCTGAGGAGTTGAGCCATGGTACCGGGCTCCAGCGCAATGACATGCTCCGTGCTCTGCAGGTACCCGGTCTCGAGAAAGTCCTACATATGGGTCAATGGGACGTGCTTTTCCCTGGGATACCTCCTTGGTTCACATAATGTCTCTATTAACCGCGATCGGGAATAATACCCTATATTCGATGCAAACCGCCACACGGTGGCGCGTTGCGATACATACCTATGAGGCTCGTAGGAGATTAGAGATAGCGCGAAGCAAGCACGAATAAAAAGCCAGGTAGACATAAAAACCAGAATGTGTCGCGGCTCTAAGGAACAGTAAACTAGTGTTAAGCAATTATATACCCTCATAAAAGAGTGACTACTAAACGACTATATACATTTCTCCCCGCCAACCCACTTGAATCCATAAAGGCAGGTCGTCATGTTGACTTCGCCATTTGATAAGCCACCTTAGACGGTGGAACGTTCGATATATTGTAGGTACTCAAAATCGAAGGGGCGAGGAACCGCACCAGGCGTCAAGAACAGCCCAGCGCCAAGGCAGTTAGTTTAACGTAGTCCGGGCGAAGTCTCCTTTTACCCCACGACGGCTTCATTCGTGACGTATCAATATCACCATATAGAGCAGTAGGACAGGATTGAATCATAATACGACGAAATACGCACGACATCCGCTTATACTACACAGTCGTGAAATAGACGCCCATAAGCTGAGCAAGAGTACCGGGCCAATAATGTGCGAGGGACGTTGGACGTGTCAATCAATCTAGGACGGGGGACTTCGGCCTGGTAGGTATTCGCTTATGCCCACGGGCTCCGTTGCCCAGATATTTGGACTAGGCTAGACCGTACAACAAAAGTCCCCGTTCGCCCATTTGTTATCGAATCGAGCAAGCAGTCAGGTTCGTTGCGTTCGTTGCGGACCGCGACGGTCAATAATAGGTGGCGGTCTGCTCCCGCCGTTCGGATGCTATATTCATCCGCATTACATGCGCTTCTTGTGAAGGGAGGACGGAAACTATTTACGTTCGCTTTATATGTGGCCTCAGCTCATGGTGGTAGCAGTATGAGTCGTTAGTGGAGGGGGGATAGGTCGTCTCGGCATGGGCAGATACATGTACGTTTCGTATGGTCAGGAGGTCTAGACGCGACGATTATCGAGGAACCATCGGAGTGGGTGCGAATAGAACCGAGGAGGGGGGGGTAAATAATCGACTAATAGTACCCAATATCGGTAAGATGTGGGTAGCAAGGCACGATAAGTAAAGTAGATAGTGTATGATGTGGTGTATCTTTGTCAAGATTATCTCTACCTTTACCCACTGCACTTCGCGATGGGTATTTAGAAAGATAGATATTATTTATTGACGGGGGCCTCTGCATTATCCAGTGCGTTTCTCTACGCAGTATGATGCCTAGCTCTTGATATTAATCACAGCCTGCCTGATCGGTTTCCTCAACTCCCCTTGCGTCCCATGCGGCTCTTGGAGTTGCGATACGTCAAGATCACGTCAACCGGCATTAGTCTCTCTCTACCCAACACTACCCTACACTGCCTACACTGCCCATCTCTCTCGGGGGGAAGTCGATGCGTATTAGATGCGCATTTATCGACGATGGAGCGGTGTAGCTACCTACTACCTAGTTACCTCATTATCCATGTACTGAACGAAGAAGAGTCCATGCAGAGTATTACAGCATACCAGCATACAGTGCATACTACTTCGTATCTATGCTGAAGATGTATCTATGCCATCTACTATACCCTGTGCTGTCGTCTCTACTGCGCCTCAAGACTGCAGAAGGGAGAAAACGAAGAAACATCCTTAGGAAGTATCTAGAGAGTGGTTAACGGTATGTTGAGTGGGTACCTAGGCAGATGGCTTTTTCATGGGAGAACCTGGTAGGACTGTTCCATGAATTTGGGTTGTTGTAGATGATCGACGCAAAGTCATGTTAGTGTAGTGAACAGAACGAAGATCAGAACCTAAGCCCAAGAATCGATAACCCAAACAAGTACCAAATCTACAGTACCTTAGGTATCTACATGGCATAGAGGCGATCACTACCTACCCCCCTCCTCTCCCTCCCTCAGACGGGTCAACAGAGGAGCCTACAATATCTAGTCTAGGTGTTATCAAGTACCGGTATGTGTAGAACATGATGCTGCAAGAAACCTACCAGAAAGAAGCCGCGGTAGATGTACAAGAGGGACCCAGAACGGACCCAGACTTAGACACAACAGCCGCGGGGTTAAGTGCGGATGCGGTAGAGGAGATTCACAGAGTCTGGCTAGGCACGTACATACCATACCATACAGCATTCCTACAATAGGTAAGACAAGAGAGAGAAGCAACAAGAGCGGTCTGTCCGGCCAAGCCTACGGGAGGCCTTGATAATGTTTTAGGCACGCCTTGCATGGGGAAGAAAAAAAAAACCAAAGAGAGAAAAAAACTCCGAGACGAAGACAAATGGGAGAAGGGGTGGGGGCGGCAAAAGAAAAGTGACTGAATGGAGAGGTAGGTCCCTACCAATGCGTTTTCATCAATATGGGGTAGGTACCCTATCTGCGACCTAAGCGAGTCGGCGCTGCCGAGCGAGTACCGGCGCGAGCGCGCAATGATTTCCTTTTTGGTAAAGAACATGTCGCCGTCACGGCTGTACGCTGTACCTTGGGTATGCTGTACTTCGTACGTCACACAATGTACATATAGCGGCCAGGTTACACGTACCGAGGTAAGCGTAGGAACAAGCACGTACGCTGCACCTAACCGCCTACACATTTAATTAATTAATTAGTTAATTACTTACGTAGCGAGTGAGGTTCCCGCGACATATTAGTCGAAAAGGTACTGTAGGTACTTACCTACTTACATCTTGCTTACTTACGTGCATGAAAAGTTACGGAAGATCCCTAGCCTGCCTACATGGTAGGTAATTGGACAGCCGAGCACTAAAAGTACCTCACATTCCCCGCTGCCCAGCTCCTCATCCGAATTCCGGGTCCCGGTCTTGGAGCCCGTTATTGGCTTCCCATACCTGCTGAAAAAAAAAAAAAAAACACACAACACCCTTAGCAGACCAGAAAGCGACTAAGACGGACCCGCAGGAAAAGAGAAAGTAAGAAAATAAAATAAAGAAGGGTTCATTCAGCATTCAGGTGTCATCGTCATCTACGTGCATACAATGACAGAATACACTGCCGCCTACTACCTACATGTAAGTATGTAGGTAGTAAATACATACACCGCATTCTGCTGTACAACCATCCATACGTCACCTCAGGCATGTAGTACCTACTGTGTAAGTAAGAGTTGTTGGGTGGGTAACTTTCAATAGACTGCCGTCAGCCGCTTAATCAGGGTCCCTGTCGGCTTCTTTGAAAAAAATATTTTCCTTCTCTGCCTCGGGATGCACCCTGCATTGGGAAAGGACCCTTGGGTTCACAATGCGCAGGTACCTCGATGAATGGCGGTAGATGAGACCTTCAAGCGAGGCCTCTTATCCCGATGATCGGTATCTAGGTACCTATATGATATTGACTGACTTGTTTTATTCGAGTCTCTAAGCACGTGACCCATGACGAGGAGTCTACGGTTTCAGGGATACCTACGGGAAGGGCGTCTAGGGGAACGACACGTCACTCTCATACTGGTACTCGTGTAGGAAGATTTGAGACGGACAAATTTGTTTCGTGATGCTGTTATGAACAGGGCATCGATGGTGTTATTACAGAGGGTATATTCGCCAGTACAATGTCAGGTGACTTAACTCAGCTTGTATGACCGCCAGTGCAAAAAGAATCGAAAACGAAAAACAACAATAGACAATAGACAATAGCCAACATGACATGAGTGTGTTCACGAGCCCGTGAAACCCCGACCAGATTATCTCCGACCTCCCTCCATATAGGGAAGCCTTCGCTTATGCCAATTCCGACCCAATGCAATGTGTACCGGACGCCCCGCGTATGCTTGTTCATTTAGAAATATCCTCAATATACAACGAAGACCGGCTGCTGTGCCGGTCATGCTAGAACTTCTATAGCCGTTTTGATCATGTCGGTCGTCAATGGGCCCTTCTTTGAGGTGACGGAGGGGAAGGGGCGGGAGGGGTGTGTGGTGAGTAGAAGGTTGAGATGTGCGCCATTGTTATGTACGGGGGTTGCGGTATCACCGTTGGCTCATTTCCATCATGTGGGCGAAGTCCTCATCTGTTGGATCGTCTGATACCCAAATCCCCTTTTCTTGTGGCGTAGCACTGTGGAAGCCCTCAGCACGCTTCATGGTGTTGACATCCAGGTCAGTGATGTAGGACCTGGGGTCCGACAACTTGAGGCGTATTTCATGCTCGGTAGAAAGCATCATGTCATCCTTGGCCAAGCGGCGCGGCCCGTCGAAAACGGTCAGGACACGCTTCTTCATTGTCATCTGGCCTTTATCAAACCCCCAAGAGGACGGGTAATTCTGACGATTCTTGCGGCCCTTGGTCTTCGTCGACACAGGAACGCCACCCCGGGAGTGTGTCATGCCCCGCGATTTCTGGACGCCATTGGAGGGGTTCGTCTTCCTCTTGGCGGGGGAGGCTAGTTTCCTGACCTGGCCGGCGTCATCAAGCAGCTCCTCTTCGTCACCCATCTCATCGTCATCCTCGTCATCCGTATTGGGGACGGACTGCGTGGCCAGTGGCAGCTGGTTTTTCTCCAGCGTCTGCTGCACGTCCTTGTCATCTTCCATCTTGACCAAGTGCTGAGCATTGATGGCCTCAGCTGGGTCTTCTTGTTGGACGATGCGGAGAACGCAATCGTCGAGATGCTCGTAGAAGTCTTGCGCGCTGGAGAAAGTGGCCGAGCAGGTAGAACACCTGCCAGTGGCATCCGGAGCATAACCAGTTAGTTTCTTGCCGCTATTGGCCGAGGGCGACGTCTTTTTCCGGCTGTTTGGCGGTGTCTGCTCCACACCGTGGACAGCTGTGAGATGACGCTTGAAAACATCGGCTCTGTTGAAAGACTTCTCGGCGGAGGACCCAGAGCCTGGACAGAAGCCGCATATCATGGTGCCCTTGTAATGAGTCAAGGTATGTCTGTTCTTGTCATATTTGCGCGCAAACCCTTTTACGTGATACTCACATGTGAGTATTGGGCATTTCTCGGGGCGTTCCGTCTGATGCGTCAGCATGTGCGCTTTGAGGTCCTTGAATGTCTTTCCACAATCTGGGTGAGGGCATCGCTGCTTTTTCTCGGACTCGTCGCTATTATACGCATACTCGTGCGAGCTCACATGAGATTGATACGACATGCTTGGATGCCGTCCTGCTGCAGCTGGGATGGCATAGGGGCTGTACTGTGGGTGATACGCGTGCATGTATGGTGATTGGCTCCCTGTCCTCAGCACGGGAGCTGGAGAGGTAGCACCAGAGAGTGCGGGTGAATGGGGATAGGTATTCTGAGGCGAGCAGCCGCTTTGGTCATATGCTGACATGGGTGGTGCCATCGAGCCGCGAATCTCAGGATGAATCAACGACGGGTCTGAGTAAAGAAAGCAATTAGCATATTGATCTCTTCATAATTGGTTTTAAACTCGACGAAAGAGAGATGTAAGGCGTGTGAGGCCTCATCAAGCGAAGTGGCAGTGGACAGTAAAAGTGGGGTCTCATGCAACTATTGTGAGGCGCAGGCCGAGTGGTGCGCTGTATGCAGCTGGAGTCTCCCGTTGAAGCTCGGGAACCCCGCCAGAACTAGATCCGCAAACACGACTGGGAAACAAGGGAGGGAGAACAAAGAGAGGCAGCAAGACAGATTCAATGCATAGTGGCTGCAATAGAGATTCGCGCCAACTCACCAACGAAAGTGGACTTGCTGTCGTAGGTCAGGGGAAAATCTTCCATACCTGGCCCGGTGAATGCCGAGTACTCGGTCCCTGCGAAATAATCGCCCGTACCAACAATGCTTGGGTTGACGCTGATGGCAGTTGGTGGATACTCTGGCATGAATGCCAACTGCCCGTGGTTCGAATTTGGAGATCCCACCGTTGATGATGGCGATGGCGCCGAGGCCGTGGATAGTGTCGAAGAGGAGAGCCGAAGCTCGCCTTCATCTGTATACAAGCCTGGCGACGTCCTTCCGCGGTACATAAACGCATTTGGGTCAGGGTGTGCTGGGCCATGTTCAAAAGGCGGGTTGATCATGAATTCGTCTTGCGGGCTGCGAGAGAAACCGAAGCCACCAGGACTCATGCTCATGTCCATCGGCGGGGACGTATACCCGGCTCGTGTGGTAGAGTCTGGAAAGAGCATGAAGTCTTGCTCATGGCTCGGCCGATGGAACATCTTATAGGATTGGTTTGACGCCATGGCCATCATGTCTACTACTTCCTGCCGTTGTTACTGGCGTAGGTATGCGAGAGGTGAAATCCGAATCGCTGAAGGCGCGCTGCGAGTTGCGACTTGGTTAGTGTCACGAGCTAGAGTGCTAACGACGCAACAAGGATTGAGGAAGAATGGAATCTCACATTCGCGCTCCGCGTTGAAGGGCCAGCGACAAGTACTGTCGACTTGTTGAGGGCGATGAGCACCGATGTGGAAGCTGGGTGGAGGGCTGGCTACGGCGCTTTGTACTTTCTGCAGGTCTAACACAGGCCTGATCGTGGTGTTGTTGTTTGTCGGTCTGCCTGCCTGTCTGTCTGTCCTGTCGCGATGCCCTTCTGTTCTGCCGATTCCGAGCGAAGTGGTGCCGCCGACGTAAATCACGAATGATAGGTAGTGACGAGGAATACCTAGCGATCTCTCGTGTACGGAGTATCTAGGTATCGTATATGAAAACAACAGACGATACAAGTGTATATATACGTAAACGAAGCGAACGACAGACTAATAGAAACTTGGGAGAGGATTGTCTTTATGATCGGTTGTTGTGAAGCTATGAATAGAAGGAGAGACCTCTCCCTCTGACCCGATGTTTGGGGGTTCGAGACTCATAATATACAAGAGCAAGCTAGGACACCGCGTGCAGGAGACATCTTATGTGTGGCCTGGCTGTCGGGTGGGTTGTCTCTTGACGGGATCTAGTTCACCAGCATGTGGGTCGTAGGGCAGGCGATCGAGGCGGATACACTACATGGTGCGATGTACATGAGTACATGAGGTGTGTACTTTGTACACAGGTACGTACCTCGTACAACGCCAGCTCATCTCGACAGGGGCCCCGGGTAGATACGTACCAGTACGTACCTCCCATGTCTCTTTTCCCTCTTTTGGCTTTCCAAGCATCAGGGGTCTACATTACAGTACAGTACCTACCTTAGTACAGTGTACAGTGCTGTAGTGCAGGGAACGGCGAGGCATGTTCAGGGCAGGGATAGGAGGCACTCGAGTTACAGAAGAGAATGGGCAGCCTGTGATGGATGTGTGTGTGGATGGACATGGGCTAGGAGAGCGGTAAAGGATACCCGTCGCCTCTCGTTCCGGCGTAGCATAGGCTACCTGACGTTACCTAGTGTTGAAGCGAGTAATAACAAGCGGTCGCCGACTTACTCACTCCCTCTGTACTCACTCCGCGATCCAGACCAAGGCTCGATACAGTACACACTACACTACCTACTTGGACAGGCATGCTATTCCCTCGCCCGTAAGAAACACCAGCCGGGTGGTGTGATGTATAACCAGCAGAGTGAGTAATGTAGTTTTGCTATTGAACCGGCTTCGGCCTTTAGGGGCAGATGTCCCTTATGCGAAAGTCATATACCGTGCTATCCCTGCTGCTCTACCTTCATGTTCAGCATCTACTCAGCAAGCGCTGCCTAGCCTACTCTGTATGCTATCTTGTAAGTAAAAAGGCTCTAGTGCATAGAGTCTGCCTTCAAGCCGTGAGAAAAGTGAGGAGGAACAGAGTAGTAGGGCGTACCCGTACGGAAGGGTCGCTATCTCGGTAGGCAGATAGGGTCACGGTATACTGCAAATCACCTAATAGTGGAATGTAATGTAGGTACCTCTAGAGGTATACAAAAGGGTCTGTAAGGGAAAGATGAGGTCATCGTGAACGGTGAAGGTATCCGTCGAGACACTACTTGTATAAATAAAATACCAAGATAACTGAAGTGATGTGTGGCCAACATATTTTCTAGCGTACAACCCACGCCGACAAAGTCCTCTGCAGGGGTTCAATGTCTTGGACGACGGAGCCTGTCTCTGGTCTTGGGAGTCGTCATTTTGTTGTTGTTTTGCTGCAACTGTAAATACAGTGTGAATTTCTTGGTCTTGGCCTTGTCCTGAGCCTAGTATACGGTTCATCTACCCTGCCTACTGTTCCTCGCCCTAAGAGCGCAGCCATTCCGCACCCTCGACCAATGTCTCCTCCAATGCCTCCTCTAATGCCTGCTAGTGCTCTCTATACACTACTACACAGTTCTCCAGAGGCTACACTTGGTACACTACCTAGACCACTGTGAAGTCCCATGCTTGGTCACAGAGCAAGTAGCCAGGCACAAAGTGCTTCGCATTGAGTGCGGCGAGTGCAGATATGAGGTGTCTAGGTAGCAGGGACATGAACAGGTAGGCAGCCAGTGTACTTTGCATACTGCCATTAGTAAGTAGTGTATTATTGAGGGAGATATCTCTTACCTGATGGCTTACCTACTTGAGTAATATTTCTAATACACAGTATACAGGGTGTCCTGTTTCGATATTTCATTCCGAGTACTACTCCCATTGGGGTAAGTATTCATTTCTCTCCAGAAAGTCCTGCATGGTACTTAAAATACACGTCTTGATCTACCTAGCCCCTGCATCCCAAGTCCCAGGAAATGCGAGCGAACAGGCCTATCCTAGTCGGCCTAAATGCTAAACGCCTGAGATTATCGATCCTCTGCTCTGTTTCTACCTACCCCAATCGGAACTACGTGGTATGGGAACGTGATAATGACTGACTGACTAACTAACGGACAGTCGGGATAAGACACATCTCTTCAGATGCGAAACAGCTTATCCGAAAGGGTATATGCCGTACTTTTTGATCTCGTCTTCCGACGGCGACCTGGCCCAAAGAGAGTGGCGAGATCCTCTGTGTGCTCAATCAAGTATCAATACCTACGTTGTCTCGTAGCAATTCCCAAATCGGGTGACCGTTCCGACACGTTCAACAAAATGAGGCGTTTGTCCAGCCGGTTCGACTCTATGATAAGCAAGACAATATATATGCAGTCTGGCCAGGACCAGGAGACAGTTGCTAGTTGCAACCGTTACCCGTTTAGAGGCGCTGTAGCGAGTTTCCGATGTTTCGGTTGACCAAGCCCATATTCCCGTTGTGTCAGGACACTATAACTTTGATTTTAGAGAGCGCCAACCACCAGGCAGATTTGACTTCTGCCCCCTAAACGAACGTTGTCTCGGTCGAAGATTTAGCTTAGGTAGTTATCTCTTGGGACCTTAGGCTGTCGCGCTATACCCTATGGTGAAGCCACAGTTCTGAATCGAGTAAAAAGAGACGAGGATAAGCTCGAAAACGCCTACTAGTGGGTCTCGGTTCGGATACAGCAACTGGCACTGGACCCTAGATGAGTTCCCGGACGCTAGGCCTGCACCGTTGCGATGCCGAAGCTATCGAAGCCATCGTGAGCTAGCCAAGGCTAAGCCATGTGATGGTGGAAACAAGATGCACGCATACCTACACGCATGCACACCCCACGCTTTAGGCAAGATGTAGGTAATGGTAGCTATGCAGATGAATCAGGTCCCTCTCCTTCGCTGTGCTTCTTATCCCTAGAGTATGGACAAAATGCACTGTCATACCACCAAGTAGTGAACTGGTATGCGGATGATGGGAGATACTGTTAATTAGGATGCTGTCTCACTTGCATCATCGTTGCAATACTGCATGGAAGTTGTCGTCCATGCTTAATTCCTAGACCTACATATGACCACTCGCGTTCATGTCTAAGCCTAGTTTATTCATGTCCTGTCCCGTTGACCTACTACCTGCAATGATAGAGTTAAGTTTTCTGTATGATGAACAAGATAAAATGTAAAGGGTATTGGGTCTTATTCGCGAAATTGATTCATGCCCTTGCGATATATTACAAGAGAGAGCATAGTGATAGAGTGTGTACTTTGTATCAAAGGACATATTGCAGGCAATTATTTTTACAGAGAAATGTCTTCCTCTATAATGCGACCCATCCAGGCAAGGGAAATTCTACTTAACATCGTATTTAGGTTGTTTTACACCTGTTAAAAAGAAAGTCTACTCTGTTGTAATCACTTTATCTACCAGTAGATATGTTATGTTAAAAAGTTAAAGTTCTTAGTCCTTAATAATGATTGGTTGGAATACGGCCAAAAAGGAAAGTGACACATGTTCCTGTAATTATGTGTGGGGTAGATACGTACTTATTGATTTCTGCGTAGCAGACATCTTACACGAGGTATCCATAAATAGCCTTTCTGGTCTTGAATGATCTACACACTAGCCCAACTTGAAGCATTTACATATAACCCTAGATTAAGTACCGAGGTACCTATATGTAATCCTCAAGCCACTCCGACTCGTTATCAAGTAGGAATGAGGCATCACATAGCATAAGTAGTATGCTCTATGGAGGCATTGAAAACACGTGGCTGCGCCTGCATATTGTCGCGGAGTTGCTTTTGATGTAGTGTATACCCACTCACCCACACATTCTCGCTTGGCTTACCATTAAATCCATAACACAACATTTCTGAGAGTTATACATGAATATTGCCATCCCGTTTTAGAAGCAATGGGCTTATGGACGTTGAGATAGTAAACCCGAAGTGTCCGGTAGCATCCTCCAACAGCTTTCGCCTCCAATTAATATGCTTTCCGGAGATTATTTGAAATGCCTTAAATCTACCTCGTCGGAAAGCAAGTCATCAGCCCTACACGAACATCACGCAGCCGCTTATGTATTTATATGTAAACTCTACTTCGTACTAGAGGTCGGTAGATAGTTAAAGTATGAGTAGTTATCTCTACGCTGACTATAGGTTAGCTTACAGCCACCCTTTGAAGTAGTAAAGGACCGTGCAGCCCTAATAGCAATGATAGCTGGTTACGGTTATAATCGATTAACTGGACATTAAATGCACAGTTGTAACAGCGCTATTGTAATATGCTGGTGTGTTACTATTTTCTCTTTGTGCCATTAGTAGATAATATAGAGCTGGTTTATCAGGAGTCTTGCAAATGGCCGAGAGTGAAATAATGGGCCTATGGTGGGAGGGCAGAGCCTCATGACCTCTCTGCCCTCTCACGGTTCCTGCAAGTACCTACCTACTTACATGTTTACAAGTCCCAGTTGATCGGCTTGTTTATCTCTCCGGAACAAGGGGTCAAAAAATAAGCACTAGTGGAGTGACTATATCCCTGTCTGCCATGCGTTCCCGGCAGAAATCCCTGCCACCAAGCAGACCTTTAGTGGCACTGCAAGAAGGGTGGTATCAATATCTATATCAATACTTTGTACACACAGGAAGAATCATAAGCAGGAACAATTTCTGTCTTCAACAGTCGCCCATGTGTAACATGACCCCCTTTTCTACAACTGCGGTCACCGATGTATGGAAAGATGCAAAGTATCTTTGGCTACACGGTTAGGTGGCGCTAATTTGGAGGAAGAGGGTAGGCTCTTTACACATAACATGTTACCCCGATGCAATTCTCAGCAGCAACGTACAACAGCAGCAGAGAGCATACTTGCAGCGTTGATAGAGCATTAGAAGTATCAAAGTCGTAGATATTCGTATGCTTGGCGTATCATATATTGGTACAACCCTTCGACAGACTGCGATATAAGTGAAACTTTACTCTTACTCTACCTGCCTGTGGACGTTTCTCACACTAACACCTCTCGTCTGAGAGCGATGACAAATTATCCCCGACTAGGCTCTCCACGGCACGTAGTGTAGAGTGGCAAGAAGGCTTCCACATGATGTTTACCCCTCAACTCTAGTATCTGTATCCTAGTGACGATGATCTAGCACTGCAAAAGTCGACAACTCTTAGCTTTGTTTACAATACTAAAACCTGGCGCTCTCGGTGTAGTCTTGCGTAAGCAATGCTAGGTAGTTGAGCCTTGAGCGCCTCCACTAATGGAATTGGTCCTCGCTTCCCAAGAGGCTAATGCGATAAGGTGGATCAAAACAGTAGTAAACAACAGAACAAGTTGCATGTAGTTGGAGGCGACAAAATGTAGCACTGTACTTTAAACAATGTCATGTCTCTAATTCCTAACATGAGTCGATACTTAGTTCAGTTGAATTGGTCACTTGGTACGCTAGAGGTAACACTTCTTAGGATCATGGCCCGCTCCGCTCCGATCGTCTGATGAGCGCTAATGAGCGCGGCTTCAAAGAGATACCTAATTACGAAGTACACAAACAGCGATTAGTGAGTATGAGACAGATATGACCAATCAGAAGACAGATATAATCCCAAAACGGAAAAGTTAAACGAGAGACCAACTCCATCCTTGGCGAACATTGTGAACCCCCGTAAAAACGGGGATCCTACATACACTTGTCGGCCGACGGAAGAAACGCATACAGCGGGCACTGACTGAGTCGGGCGAGGCGTACTCCAACTTCCTGATACCTATACAAGACTATACGTACTTTGTACGGAATATGCATTAGTTTTGAACACCAGCCAAATACTAGAGGGTTTCTTGTGCTGTGAATAATACTGCACTAGTTTCCCGGAACAAGTACCGACTCGCAGCTAACGCGTTCGCTAACCTACAATTAATCGCCCAAGCGTAAAATAGAAGCTGCCTACCTACACGCTCAAGATACCAGACGGGTAAACACTTCTTCCATGGTTACAAAAACACCAGGCATCCATCCAAGGCTGAGAACGCCGGTGAGTGAAGCAAGTCATCGGTGTTATATTCTATCTTCTCACATAAATAATTGCTCGCATGGTCACCGATGCTCGCAGAAATTACCTATTTAGTGTGTGCTCCATATCCCCATGGCCAATGTCACATAGGTACAACTTGCGAGGTCTGCTGCAAGGATGTCATTTCTTTCGGAAGAATTCCGCCCACGTCGCCAGGAGCAAGCATCCTTCTTGTCCCACACTGAGATTTGTCTCCATTTTGATATCCCCCCAAGCCCTAACCCTTCTGAGGCGTCTCGCCATTGGTATGCCCACCACTACCGGTCACCGCCGGCCGCAGCGCTAAACTGGTTTATACCAGCCAACCAGCAATCTGCCAGCAGAGGTGTATTTACCAATTTGGTAAGGTCACTAACAGACACTCAGCTGAAAGCTCCAACAGAGCAGACAGATCATACTGCAACTGACGTTAGAATGCATATCACCACACAAAGAATAGTCGCTTTTCGCGAGTAACTATATATGCTGCGCTGCTTGGGAATAAGCATCAGCCCTATGGAAGCTCACAGCAGATGGGCAAAGAAAACGAAACAAGTCAACCAGCGCTACTTCGTACCGCACCCGGATGTGCCACTACCTACAAATGGCCTCCAGAGAAGCCTCGCAGAATCCAGCACCAGGAGCAATGAAAAGTTTCCTTACTTCAACTATCCTTGTTGACTAACCATTGCCCTTGGTAATGACGAAGCCATATCGATGATCTGCATCGCAAGTAGTGCATATCAATATATAACATCATGACCTAGCGGATCTAGAGCGGTTACCTATCCCGAAAGTAAGATCGGATGGTTGCTATAAACCACACCATCCTATTCCGCCAATAGCATAATAAGGGCACCCACTCGTGCTCCCCGGACAGGAGCCCGTGAATGCAACCTTAGCTAATTTTGGCACAAGGACAACAAGGGAATCCCCGGATGGTACTCTATCCTTGGGGAAACCAACACAGTGCAATGCATACGAGCGATGATTGGCTTCTGGGACTCCACTATGGTCGCCGACTCGGGTTTCAGAACACATGTTGTGCCAACCCACCACGCGAATTCATTCTAATATCCTTGATGAAATTGGCTGATCGACTGTGACGGAGATCTGGAACAATGCAGAGAAGTTCGACAGATCTTCCAGGTTCTACTGAGCCTGAAGTCATAGCATAGGTCATGTGCCGCGCGCAATGTTTCGCGAAGCTACCCAGTCGCATAAATAAGCTTTGCGAATAAACCTGAAAGTCATTAGTGGGTATCATCGATCATCATTTAATATCCCGGATACGCTGGACTTCGGGGTCGGTATGTAGTGCTAGCGGGGATGAAACTTTTGCGTACACTACAGTAGTGTAGGTATTCTAAGTAGTAGTGTAAAGACGATGTAAACTACCTAAGCTACACCAGAAGTTGCGCAAAGAGTTGAAAGTTTTACTGATAAACTATTACGTACCTAAGGTCAAATGGTTAACGCAAGTCAGATAAGTAAGTGGTATCTAGTGTAAAGCTTGCTAACCCTGTAGGATATGATATGTTTTCTTACCTACTGTGAGTCTTGTAACTCATCCATGGCAGCAAGCACCGCCCCCAACTTCCTTTTAGCTTGTAGAATAGTTTGTACTTGTTTTCTAGCCTCAAATCAGCGCTTGTTTCGGGACCGAAAACGTTCTTGATCCTCTAGATACTATATGTAGACTAGCGGTATAATACTAGGTAGATATATAAAATACCTAGTACTTAAGTCCACTATGAAGCCTACTCTAGGGTAGTTTACCAGGAAAATCCCTACTTAGGGTAGAGAAAAGTACACTAGCGTCTACTAGATCTAGATAAACACTTAGACTAGTGTAGTTCCGATCCCAAACCACACTCTCGGGTCCCCATTGGAAGTCGCCGAATAAACTCGATACCTAGACTGTGTGCGTCTTAAAGCTTAAGGTATCTATACTAGCAAATCATTGAGCCAGCATTATTGATTCCCCCCAGGCTAAGGATAGTTGAACCCACCAAGTGACAACTATGACGAGACGGGCTCCCTCCACAGGGTCCTACCTAGTGCAATTAGATATTAAAAAGAGGTCCTCGTGGTAACACAGACCTACTGAAGTAATTTGTTGCTTCGTATAGCAAACCCGAAGAGATTTGTTGCTCGCGATATCACCTACATATTTAGTTTATGAGAACATTTGATGATGCAATTCCCCCCTCCCCCGCCTACTCTCTCTCCCTCTCTCTTGGCATGGTTACACTGCAGCTGTACAAAGTTCCCGATTACCGCTTTCGGATGCTCGCATTACACTACACACGGTGCCTAGCCTTTATGTAATACTCTACCGACAGACTAATAATACCCATTCTTCTCTGGCGTCTCGGGAATTAATACAGAACTGCCACCAAAGCTTATGCGCAGGTGCATCAAATAGACGCAACCCCTGAATCGAGCTCCGGCAATCGCAAACACATTGTTATAGGTAGGTATTAGTGTATATAGATAGACAGGTACCATGGTGCGCGCACCATACAGCAGGTAAATATATTCGGGGACACGGTATTAACCTGAGCCCACTACGCCGGGTAGCTGTAATTCTGTCGAAGCTCCCGGCGCCGCTCCCCTAGCTGCAGATTTGCCCAGCGTAGCATTTCCAACATATTATGTACCTAAGTAAGGTAGTGCCTGCTAAGGTAACAATGCTCTGTCTGTTCGCCGCCACAATGCTGCTGCCACAATGCTGCTTGGAACTTGAACTGAATGGCTGAGCATGTGGTTCAGCAACGGAAAGACACCCATAAATTGCCGCCGGCAGCGTGACAAGGCAAGTCTTGCTCGCGGCAGAAGTGCGGCATGTACAAGTCTTAAACAGTAGGGCGAAGGGGGCACGGCGCCTCCGATATCGTCAAGCACCAATCAGACTCCCATATTTTTATTATTTCTCTCGCCTATTCCGTCTTAGGTAAGGCGCTCGCGAGCTGTTTTCCTCATTTGTACACTTACCCACTTTATTACGCTGTCGCATCGCATCATATAATTCGGTTATTATTGAAACTTGTAGCACGCTAAGGTAGTACAATATACCTGGCAAAAAGATACCTAGCAGATGTACACTATCCAGGGCACCTGGCGACCCTGTCTCCTCCGTCATACGTCTAGCCCGGTCCACTACTGATTGATCTGTGTACAAGGTGCTAAGTGGTGTAGTTGTACTCGCATTTAGCCTCCCCTGTGGTAATTAACACAGAATCCCTCAATTGCGAACCACGGATGTCTGTGAATGTATCGTCCGTGTGTCTCTCGTCAAGCCACCACCACGAGTGCCCCTGCCCGTACGGTATCAGCAAGGGTCTAGCAGTTGGCCGTCCCAACGAGCCGGGTCGGGTGCCACGAGGAAAGGTGGTACACGTGTAGATAGATTGGATCATGGCGTCAAAGAAGGTTCTCTGTGAAGATCAGCGCTCAGCTGGGTGCCGCCGGCAGATCACTAGGCTTAAGGGACCTGAATGCAATCAGCTACATCGATATCGACGAAAATACCCATATCGTTAGGAAATTTCAATGTCCTCAAAACATACACCTTCACGAGGGAGATACCTATCAGGCGAAGAGCAACGGATTGCCCCCCTTGGCAATAAATCCTACCGACGTCGATCGACATTAGACGCAGGCATTGGGTCATTCTAGTGTACGTAGGTAGTGTGCACTACTTACCTGGGTGCACTAACACTCATCCCGCCCAGCATTCGCATCATCCTCTGCCCAGCGCCCTATCCACGTCGAGAGCATCACGGGGGCTCGGAAGACGACAACGGCATGAGCTCATACAGAGCCAAGCTCACCATCCCAGCCCATGGCGGTCCCGGCTCTCTGGGCTCCCGCGCGCCGCTCCGTTAACCCGCTCTTAATGGAACGCTGTGCGCTTAACAATTCCCCTCTAGTCCTAGCCGTTGGCCTTTTCTAGCTCGAGAACCCTAGCATTTAACCCCGCGATGTGGCGTTCACCAGGAGCCCCTGGTAGGTTGTGTAGTGTACTTAGTGTACCTCATACATGACCATTTTGGGACGAGAAGAAGCGAAATCAGTCATGCTTGCTAGCATACCACTCCAATCTCGTTTTGCCAAGCCATGTAATCATCACCCCAGCGAGCAGCATCGTGGGCATGGCCGGTGTTGTGTACGCTTGGGAGATTCTCGATTATAGGCGAATGACAGACTTTGAGTGATATAGGTATTTTACTGGTTATCCTCACCGAGCACACGACGACCCTCACCGATGACCCTCACGCTCTCTTCGGGTCTTCTGCTTACAGAGGTACAGATTCCTGATAACACTGTGTATCATCATCTTCTTCCAACGAATATCTGACTCGGTAAGTGAAAGTCTAGACCGCAGAACCGCTGCAAGGAAAGCAAGCTTGTACACTATCATATTCGGCTTGCGATTGCATTGCTTGGCCATCCACCCATCTATCCGAGTTTGGGGTCCATGGTAGACAACCATTCGTTATCCAGCGTACCAAAGATGCGTTTGAAAGGCATCATGCTAGGAACTTTCCGGTCAGTGGCCATCACTAGCAGCAGCCACATGGAAGATGGCGGCGGCTCTGAAGGCCGCAACGGTGTGTCCCACCGGCACCTCAAAACACCAAACAGAGGCTGTCGCTATCAAGGTGGCGTCGTGGTGCCATGTACCTACTGTAGCAGATATGTGTGTAATAACCGCGTCCGGCAGTTTAACCACCGTGATAGGCCGGAAGGTCTGAGACCCTGCCCTTCCAGATCAAGCCTTCTGTGTCCCGCCAATTCCCAAAAAAGAACATCAAGCGAATCAACAGGGAAGTGCTCCGGCTATCTGGCGCCTCATCATCAGACAACAGGACGAATGAGAGGAGAAGACCGAGTGGCTTTCGATGATTTCCATTCTAGGAGATGGTGCTTTCGCCGATGGGCGGGCGCACAGCAGCAGCCAGAATTATGCATGCATGCGCTCGGAGAATAGACATTGGTTAGGTAGTGCAGTAGTACTGTTGTGCTCTGTTACCTACGGCCTGTCTTGATCATTATGGCACTTTACCATGGGACCTGGTAGGTACCTGGATGCCACTTTGGCCTACTACCTTACCCTATACAAGTGCAATTCACGGTTCGCAATTCGCATCCTCGATATTGGATATTGGCAATGGCTCCTCTTCTCCCAGGTAGGCAAGTAATCATCGTGTCACCTTCTGTGTGTCGAGACACCTTAGCGGCATTAGCCATAGCCTGTAGGTCCTCCATGCTACGACGCTGTCAAAGAAGGACTACTTTTTGATGCAAGTTCGACGTCCATTCGGTTCGCCCACTGGGCATTCATTCACTTGCACTGTTCTCTTGTATCCAGAAATAGACTGCCCTCCTTCTTTCTGCAGTTCAGTGCAGTAGGCCTCCGTGTTCAGGTCTTTGCTGCATCGAATCACATGAGTGCCCAGTAATGCCTCAGACTACTTACAAGCCTACAACAACCCAGTTGACGATTCGGGCCACAGACTCCGCTGCGAGGCGCACCGACAAGGCGGACTCTGGTCCGGGACACAAGCCGTTGCGAAGCACTCGCAGAAAACCCCACACAAACAGCGGACCAGGCGCCAACGCAGCAGTGAAGCCCGTAAAGTGATGCGCGCCAACCTTCCCCATTCCATGTATCCAGATGTAGGTATGTAGCAGGGCCCACGGCGCCTTTCTTTTGGCTTCCTCCTTGGCCTACCACCCTAGAGAATGTCCACATGAGACCACGTTATTCGGAAACCGATGATCGACGCTACATCCGCCATCCCCTTTTTCCTTAATTACCGGCGAGGACCGGCAAGGTGGGTAGGGCACCGGAAGGAGATGAAGTTGGGGTGTGACTGTGGTGTGTGGTAGGCAGGGTGGGTAAGCTGCCATGGCGCGCCTCTTTTTGGCGTTGCATCGCCATGTGCACGCACATTTACACGCACCTCCTTTCGAAATTGCGCGTCATACCTACAGAAGTCTACATGCGTCGATACACAGGAAGTGCCCACACCCACGTTCACTTGGTACGCCCATGCGAGAAACGAGAAAATGACAAATATCGAATATCGGAAGAAGAAATGGAACATTGCCGTTTCTGTAACCCGATCGTCTAGGAACTCCCGGGACCTTTCGCCCCATCCCCATCCCCATCCCCATCCCCCATCTCCGTCTCCATATCCGATTGAGGGATTGCATCTACCCAGTTTCGTTTCTTTCCATGCACCTATCTATCTATCTATCTACGGTACCCATAACTCGCTCATACTTGCTATTGTAGCATGGTGTTGTCGGTTTTGGTACCGTGGCCGAGGCTCAGTACCAGGCTGTGTACGCAGAAGACCGGTGAGTGGATTAGTTCGCACCGGACGATCCCAATGCCCGTCTGATGCATTGGGCTGCGTGTAAGTGAACGAATGAGTAATTGCCGTGGCCCGCGCAGGCGACGCAGCACAAACACAGTCTACCGCCTGGCCATCTTTTCTGATCAATGTCCTACGTAGTTAGTTACCTACCTACATCGGCTAGCCAGAGGACATCGCCACGTATATGTTCTGTAGTCTTGTTCTGTAGAAGCCACACACGGTACCGTTGCACGGCGGTGCAGTTCCGCTCTCCGTTGACAAATGTTCCCCGTGCCCCGTTACTGCAATCATTCCATCGCACGCATTGACGCATCTACTTACTTGCACGTAATTGCACGTAATTGCAACAATTCTCATAGGGATGAAAGGAAGCAAGCAAGGTGTCGCCCATGACCGGCGATCACCAAGCCAAACACCCAGTCCAGATGTCTGGGTCTGCACCGAGGAAACGCAGGCCATTTACTCGACATCGCGGCATGTAGATGTGTATTTCGGGCTCTACGAGGGAATATTGCTCGATGACCGCGAGGATCAAGCCAGCATTGTTCTGGTCCCTCTCCTCCAACCCCCCCTCCCCCCCTCTTCCCCCATCCATATTCCCCTCCTCTCTCCCCTTGAACCGCCTCGATAAGCTCGAACCTGATAGGTAGTTGCGCTGGTCCTTTTTTTTCTCCGTGGTGGCTGCTGCTGCTACACTGCTACGCTGCACCGTCACGCCGACAAGAGATCCCAACCCGGCCTTCCCACGTGCTGACTGCCCTCGCGTATGCTGCCCTCCTTCTACTTCTGTGAGGGGGCCTGGCCGCTGGGCGCCCTGACTGGCAGATGGCATACAGTAGTTGGATGCACCCTGACCCGTCGTGCATGGCGTACCTACCTGAGGCCCTCTTCTAGACCTCTCTGTTACCCTCCCCCGACGCATAAGTAGGTCGTTCAGATGGAAGGAAGGGGGCCGGAGCCTGTTTTGCACAGCGTGTCAGCCCCCTTTCCTTGCCTGTTGACGAGTTGGAGAGAGAGAGGAAGAGAATGGTCCTAGGTTAGAAGTCTCGACGGCAATTGATAGGGTATGCAGTAGCTAAATTGCTTGGGCTGCATGAGACGACACTTTTACGCCTTGGTTCAGCATGCGCTTGTGTAAATACTATGATGTAGGACTAGCCTAGCATTCATGTCTGGCTTATACTAGGATCGACCCTATGCTGATCGTCGGTGAAGCTAAAACTTACTAGTTGATTGATGGCGTGCAAATCGGAGACCGACGTCGTGACATCAAAACATAGGGGGTAAAAGTCGGTTGACTGAGTCGTTCGAACTTCTAAGAATGGGACGAGTGGAAATACTATGGCATGTTGCACTGTATGCTGCTACCGAAACCAAGTCTTTCGATGATCGGCCATCATCTTGCATTAGGCAGATTCATTGTACCGTGCTGATGTTAAGCTAATGTGTCCAGAACTAGCGACGCAGGCCATTACATTGGCTTGATATGAAGCTAATAAGAATGAACAGTCAGTGTAGTGCTTGAAAGTACATCAATCAGAAGTCGTTGAGATTTTCAATCGGTTTTGGAAATAGCATCCTCGCCCCTGAAGAGATTGTCGATCTCCTGCCAGCATATCTTTATTATTAAGTAATATGTACTAGAAACTATCGGGTAATGTAAATGCCAATAGGTATTTGATATAGGAAAACACCGGGAGATATTGGAAGTATAGATGGGAGTCCTCATCGCAAGGCACACCAAACGCCGTGCTGTAAAAGTGTCGTTTAATCTCATCACCCCTAGGGTCTCTTAGGAAAGTATGCGACAAGGAAGCCTGCAGAGAACGACTTCTCCTAACACGCATGTACCTAGGACAATACGATGGAACTAGGGCTCTTAGATATCGCCAGATGTGAAGTTGATACTGCTACCCAACGCTTGAATATCGGGAAGCGGTCGTTTCATTTTTGGGTGTGCCTAGGCTGAGTTTCAGGAGTAGGTATTCAGCTCGTGCCTGAAAGTATGGACCAAGGCGAAAGGGAGTATTTCTGCTTACCCATCAGTACGCATTAACGAGAAATGACTCTCGATTCATCGGTTAAATCAAACGACGACTGTGTTTGGCTATGCTACGCTAGGAATTCTGCATATCGGCTGCGATGACCCCTATTGACCAGAACCGCGTTCATGAGACCAAGTTAGTTAGGTATCTATGAGTCACACCTATGGGCATCGGTCTTAAGTCTGATATATGTGACTATCAAGATATCAGTGGACTAGCTCATGACCTGAGAAGCTGAAACTGTTCGGTGGGAAGCATATCGGGCAAACAACATATGAAATCAAGTTTGGGAGTGTTACCTTTCATCTCACTTGCATTCTCATTCTGCCTTCTCGAAGAAATGTCGACCCCCCAAGATCACACTCTAGATTAGAATCATAATCTCCATAGTGAGACTACGAAACACATTGTGCCCTCTGGTGTTCTCGTTGATGCTAGGGAACGATAACGCCGTGCCTCGTGCGCGCGGCAGAATTCGGGCGCCAATATGTAGACGAAAGGGGGTCACTCATGCAATATTGGACATCAAATCGTCGGTAAGATTGATAGCAAACAAAAGCAAGGGATTTATTCCCACATAAACAACGTCTGTTACGGGCGTTTCTTAAAAGAAGAGTACGATACACGTATCTGTCCCAGCACGTTGTTCAAACGTCCAGCGGGCCGTGACCATCAGCTCGGTAACCCAATCAAACTCCACCACCCTCTCCATTTATATAGTAACTTGTAGCGCCAAGCGTGATACTGCCCTACGTACAATGAGGGTATGAACCTGGCGCGGAGCTCATTGCTGGTTATATGAGTAGTACGAGGGCAGGAAACGCACCGCAATAAGATAGCATATCACATCATTTATAAGTATCGACATAAGATGTGATGCCCGTGGGCTGGATATATTGAAAACTAAGTGAATAGACTTGGAGGAGATGCCTGTGTCCAAACGTAGCATAGTAGAGCCTGAGCTTACGGGTGCAAGAGAGGCAGTAGCTTTATTGTTGTGTAATTATGAATTCTAACTGCATCACACATGCATGGCGTTGGATATTCTAACTCAACATTTTCTGCTCCAAGCTTTGCGACAGTGCTATACTTTAATCTTTATTTTAGGCGTAGTCAGTAGCATAGAGGAGATCCTTGCTTGTATACATAGCTAAATGTAAATTTCGAATCCTATCGCAATGAGGAGACACAATGCCATCTTGACATACTATGCGACGAGGATCAAGAATCTTAGACCGCTTAACAATTATATAAACTGCATACTTGGCAATCAACGATTCTGCAAGCTGGCTATAACGAGAGCTTTATTGGCATATATCAAATGAACTAATCAATCGACCCTTAAGACATACCCAAGTATCTTGAGGCTAACCTTCTCACACTACTCTCATATCTATTTCGAAAGGCCACAAGTTAAGAGATAGTCATTGACGCCTTGTTACAGATGAAAGACCTAGGTAGTAAAGAATGAGATGTGAGGTAGCAACACAAACCCTAGGTCATTCGCGTCAAGCCTCATCTCTTTCTCATCACAAATCTCTCCTTAAATAAGCCTAATGTAATTTACAATAAGTGAAGCATAGTGAGAACAAGGACACAGTAATGGCGATGAATCGCTTGTGAGACCGATTTCTTTGTCAGCTCATTCGATAAGATGAGTACAGCCCTCACCCTTCTAGAAATCTTCCAGACTGTCATCTCCAACATCTATCTCCTAGCCATCGGGGTATACAAGGCATCATACGTCTTTGTCTCCCCTCCCCGGATCCCAAACTGAGATGCCCGTGATCTGGTAGGCTGTCACATCTTACTCGCCAGGTTTTGAAACAATGTAAGTCATCGAGACAGGGAAAATCCTCACGCGAAACTTCAGGATGTAGAAAGACTCTGGGGGGAAAAGGGATCCGCTCGCCTCTTTGATTCGTGTTGGCTTTAAGGCCGCGATGTAACCAACTTCGACGCCGGCATCTCTAGCCTAGGGTGTAGAAAAAAAAAACCTCGCAAAATACACCAGTGCTGGATCAGGGGAGTGTGATAGCCTCTGCACTAAACCCACAGACCCTTCCCGGAAAACCCGGCGCTCTCAATGTGATCAAGCGACTCAACCTCTTTCGCTATTCCTCGAAGGCATAAAACGGGTCTAGTTCGTCATGGCAAGAGGGAGGAGACAGAACCGTGGCAGGGGATCAAATCGAGGGGGTAATAACCTCAGCGTCGGGGGCGGTCCGAATAATAGCGTAGATCGCGACGATGACTTCCTCATGCGCGACGTCGAGCACAATATCAACCCAGCCTCATCTAACCAACATCGCGGACGGAGAGACAACAATAATACCGACGACAGGACCAATATCAACCAGAACAGGGGCGACAGACCCCCGAACAACCGCAATCCATTCGCGGCGCTGATCAACAATCCCTTCCGACAGCTCAATTTGGACGGGAGAACATTTCAAGACGACCTGGGCTCGATATCCCAGCAACAGCAGCAACAGCAGCGAAGGAACCGGAACCGTGCCCGTAACCAACAAGGCCAAGACAACCAGGACCAGCTCCGTCGCAACGGGCAGAGGAGACAAAACACCCAGCAACGACGACCCCTAGACCAGGACACCCCCGACGCCGCTCCGACACCGAGCCAAGACGCAAGTAATCATCACGTGCCTCGCTCGTCCTCAACCCCGTTCCCGTTCCCGTTCCCGTTCCCGACCCCACCCCTATCCTCATCCTCATCCTCACGCTCCACTAGCCCGGCTCGGCTCGCCCGTTTCTGCACCGAGTGCAGCACGGTCCGGCGCGCCAACATCGCGCTCCGCGACTGGTGCGCGTCGGCGCTGTCGCGGGCCGTCGAGGTCCTGGACGGCTGGAGCGACGAGGTCGGCGTCAGCCGCGGCTCGGGCGACGAGATGGACTGGCAGCCGGAGCCCGTGGTCCGCGTCCTGCTCTTGACGACGCCCGCATCTGCTCTTGCTGGGAGTCAGCCGCCGTCTACTACTGGCATTGGCACGGCTAATGGTCCGGGGGCTGGGACCGAGACCGAGACTGGAACTGGATCGGAGCAGCAAGGGCAACAGCCATACGGCGGTGCGTCGATGGGAAACGCTCTCCGGGGCGCGTACACGACGCAAGGAGGCGCTGCTGGTGGTGGTCTAGGCGGCAACTGCATAAACGAGACGAAACAATCGCCGCGAGGAGTCAGAAGGCCCGAGACGCCAAGCCCAGCGTTTTCGACGATCGGGGGCGTGAATAACAGCGTATGGGGAAATTCTGGCTCGGTGCTAGGAATGTCTACGCCTGGAGATGCGTTTGTTTTAGGTCAGGGCGGCGTTGGGCAGGGCCAGATGGACGCGAGAGGGTCACGGGCGCATGACGCTTTTGGTCTGCACTCTGCGAGAACGGTATCGCCGCCTAACACTCCGCTCTCACACATGATAAGTTGATATCCAGTCCTGCATCAAGTACCCAAACCTCTTCTGCACGAGGGCTGAAGTGCCAAATTCACGGTGAGAAGAAGGACTTGACATATCTTCATGATACATGCTCAGGAATATAGAACAGGCTGTATTTCAATGGTACAAACATACTTAGAGCTATAAAGGCCATGTAGCCGCCTATCTCAGCAATTTCACGGTTTCCATAGGATAATTACCGTCACAAGCTTGTCGATTTTGTATCCATTGGTCAAGATCATGAAACCTCGTGAGAATTGACGTGTTGTATACTGTTGAGACCATTATGTTGCATGGATAAGACCGAGCTTGAGTGGTATCAGACAGATAGATAGGTACGAACTTTCCCGCGAGAAAACTGGACAAAATCATAGTCCAAATCATTCCATAACGCCAATCGCCGTTGCCTGATGAAAACCCGCCCAATGTGAGATAGGACCATCACACATTCTATGACAGTATTACGCGTAAAGTGCCTATTTTGGACCTTCATATCTGCCAATAACTGCATCAAGTTAGCACTGATCTCAGGTAGCTAAGCGTGATAGAATACTTACCGACAGCATGGTCACGCTCATACGGTTCTAGAAAGATGTGTCAGTTATGGATTTCCATGAATTACGTGTATAATACATACCCAAGGTTCTGTTCACGGCGTTATTAGTCTGAATAATTTCTAATCACAAGAGTCGGGGTAACTCACAGTTGTTCAAGGGGCTTAAGACCTCCTTGGCGCAGCTTTTGTACCTCGGCCGCAAAGACTGCCTCGGGTGCAGCTGTGCTATCTATACAGTTGGCCTTAATCGAGATAACGATACCGCCACCAATCTTCAAGAATAATGATGCGTTGAGTAGGGCGATACGAGCTTGATCGGGTTGGGCAACATCCTACACATAGTATGAGACAAAGCTATTGCAAATTCAAGTACAGATAGTGAACTTACGAGGAAGATGGCATCTACCATCGGCACCAGCATGCGGTACTTCAGAGGATGACGTGCGTCTTCGACAACTATTCAAGCGCGAGTCAGCAACGGCCACATGCAATAAAACTGACGACAGTTCCTCTAGAGAAAATGAGTCTGTCGAGAAAATAATTCTGGGCATGGCATCGTACTCGGTATTACGTTCGTCCTTTGTTGGGCCATTGTAGTCTAGTAAGAGAGTTAGAGAGAGCGACCACAGAGATACTTTCGATTCGCTTACAAGGTCACGTCCAGGTCGATGACTGAACTCGACTAGTGGGGGTTAGCTGGGATGCTGATTCAACGGTCGTGGCGGCTTTCTTGCCTGCATAGACATTGCCAGTCGGTCCTACTATATCGGCAACTAAATGGTTTATAGTTAGTATCGGCAACTGATATAAGAACACCGCATCACGCTTTGATAGTGCGACCTACCATGGGATACGGATGTGCCAGAGGCAGCTCCTAGGTATAGAACTTTCTTTCCCGGCGCGATAAAAATGTTATCAATGCCGCCAATAACTGCTGCGGCCAACTTCGAACGGAAAGGATTCTGTCCAGCATCAGTTAGTTGTGCTCTACGGCCATACCAAAGGCTCAGCAGGACATACCCAGATTCTGTATTCAATCTTGGTGCTCACAGAGGTGCCATCGGCACCCTTTGTCGTTTCGTCGACAGAGATCCGCTTCTCGCCATACTGTTCACGCCACTGTGTTAATATGGTGATTCCGTATTTCTAGGTCTCGCATTCGGGGATATCGATTGCGGCACGTTTCGAATTCGCTCGATAGTAGGGTCTAGTCTACTTACTGTGACCCAGTTAGCAGTGTCCTGAGCAGATTACGCCGAGGATCATGAAAAGACATGAGGGTGTTACTTACCAACTTCAACACCCGGGGCAATCGAGCGTGTAAGAAGATCTGTAGGTTCACTGTTAGAGACTGATCCACAGACGAGACCAGAGAGAAGACTGGGTCGCAAGAAGTGGAGAGAGCTCCTTAATGAGCACCGTCTCCCTCCCATCAAGATCTATCGAAGGAACGTAGGACTGGCGGCTACTTACGATCTTCCTTGCCTATAGAGTAGGGTTAGCAAACAGACGTTCGAGTACCTCTGGGGAGATGTCAGTCGGTCCATATCTCGCGATACGGACCTGACAGCTAAGCTACTTACCACGCGAGACGAAGATGCCAGGGCTTGATGGAGGAGTTAGCAACCAGCTCCAGCGGGAGGCGAAGATAAGTACTGCCACGCGTGCACTTACTGACGATGCTATACAGAAAGGTATCAGTCACTCAAATTCCGTCCCAGGGCCCGAAGAATCATGCGCAAGGGGAAACACATACCGGTTCCACCACGACCTTGGCTCCAGCACCACCACTGCCGCCACCGCGACCACCGCGACCGCCGCCTCGTGGAGCGCCACGGCCTAATTGGCACGCGTCAGAAATCAATTGTCATCGGAGAGTCTGGGGAATGACGAACCACGTGGGCCGCCTCGTCCTCGATCACCTCCGAAGCCGCCACGGCCTCCTCCACGACCACCGCCTCTGCCACCGCGATCACCGCCTCCTCTGCCACGACCGCCGCCAAAGCCGCCGCCAAAACCGCCGCGACCACCGCCGCGGGGCGCACCTCTTCCGCCTCGTGAGAAGGACATATTTTTCTTATAGCTGTTTGTGGGGGTGGTTCGAAGTCGTTCGCGCAACGCGGGGGGTTGGTTTGGCGGATAGGAAGAAGTTCGCGATAAAAGTACGGAGCTAGATACCTCTTTAAGGTCTTTCCTCGAAATAAATTTTCTAAGGTTCGAGCTAGGTATCGCTATCGATAGGGCGATGGAGCTTTTCGATGCAACCTAGTTCAAAGGTGATCCGAGCTTTTATTTTTCCTCTTTGGCTTCGAGAACCACCGAAGATCTGCCGGGGGAGAGCATTGAGGGTACTTGGGTACAATGCCCGAGGGGTGGCAGGAGAACTACAAGTACAGTGTCTGAGGTCCCGCTTTTCGGTGCCTTGCACCCAATCGAAGCGCAGTCCAGGGAGCTACGTACCGAGGGCTTAGTGCGGGCACAATTTTTGCTGAAAACCAATTTTACTCAGAGTATCTGCCAAACATTTCAACCATCAACGACGACACCGACTCCATCTCAACTAACACCCCACAGCACAGCAGCCAAGATGGTACGTTCAGCCCGAATGCCACATCGTAGCAGTCGCTCCCGTCACACGCGAAACATCTAATGCCTTGTTGCCACCACTCTCCCGTTCCTTTTCCGACCCTAGGTTCCCTTCGAACTACCCCGGAAATATTCATGTTGGGGAGGATATCGAGAGATTGGAGTAATGGACTGGACGATGGGCTGACGACGGCTTTGTTACCTTGCAGGTTCGATACGCTGCCACCGAGATCGAGTCCGCGAAGTCGGCTCGCGCCCGCGGCTCATACCTACGAGTTTCCTTCAAGAATACCCGCGAGACCGCTCAGGCCATCAATGGCTGGAAGTTGACCCGCGCCGTCAAGTTCCTCGAGAACGTGCAGGAGAAGACCGAGGCCGTCCCCATGCGACGATACGCTGGCAGCACTGGCCGAACTGCTCAAGGTACGATTGACACAACACATTCGGTTGGAGGAGGGGGTTTCGATCAGGAGGAGCCAGCGGCACCTTGAAAGAGATGGAAGTTTGTCTTTACCGGGCGAAGCAGAGAGCCGCTTCTGCGAATTGGCACCCGGATTTTCACCCGGATTTTCACCCGGATTTTCACCCGGACTTCAAAATTGAGAGGAAGGTACTGACCTTGTTGGTTCAACAGGAAAGCAATTCGGTGTTACCCGCGCTCGCTGGCCCGTCAAGTCTGCCGAATTCCTGCTCGGTCTCCTGAAGAACGCTGAGTCCAACGCCGATGCGAAAGGCCTCGACACCAGCAACTTAATCGTCAAGCACATCCAGGTCAACCAGGCCCCCAAGCAGCGAAGACGCACATACCGTGCTCACGGTCGTGTATGTCATCAATTCACCCAACAACTCCCTAGCTACTGCCACCCGATCGATATTTACTATTGCCTTCATCTCTAACTATTTTTATTTCAGATTAACCCCTATATGTCGAATCCCTGCCACATCGAGCTTATCTTGACCGAGGGTGAGGAGACTGTCCAGAAGTCGGACCAGGTTGAGTCCCGTGAGGTCGCTCACCTTTCCTCGAGACAACGAGGCGCTCGCATCAGGAAGGCCATCACCTCGTCTTGAACGAAAAAGGGCGAGGGGTGTGACGATATGATGGCTGGTCGGTTGGGGATTTAGTTGCTTTCACTCCAGGTGTCAAGGCGGTACGTAAAGCATAGGGTCTAGGTTTCTGGCATGCAACTTTTCGCGAAACGAAATAAATATTCGTGGTTACCCCAAAATACAAAAGGTTCTGAACACAGCTGGTTTATTCGAGAAGATCGCATTGGCGCGCGTGTCGGATCTACGCGACGAAGCTCAGGACCCCCTAGTTTCGCGCATCCATGTCAGACTGGATTGGGACTCCAGAAAGCCATCGCCAACTGGACCGAGTATTTGCGGCTGGTCGCCTACAACATCTCGGGGCGACCGCATGCGCAATCGGTAGCCCAATAAGAAATGTATTTGTCCCATTCTCTCTTGTTTTACGTGCACACGTATAATGAATAATTCCATGACACTCACATTCTACATTTACTGGAAACCTGCTTATTTGCTGAGGTGTCGCGTCATATTGGTAATGGTAAGGTGTGCATGTCCTGAGGTGACTGCCATGGCATAATGAAACAAAGCTTCCCGTTGCTCCTTTGATCTACAACCAATTTTAACGTAGGGAACGGGATAGTCCAAGGCCAGCCATCCGTCTAGACAGAACCTGAGCATCGTATCTCGTTCCGTCCTCTCGCCACCTCTTCTCCGGCTTCAGCAGACTCGTATAGGGCCAGAAGGTCGTGTCGTCCTGACCCATTCCCTAGCCCGACAGGCGGGTGACTGGATATATCTCTTCGTCGACTAGTCGATCTAGTGGTTTGCGGCTCCGGGCCAGTCTCACTCGGAGACCGCACAAGAAAAGGGTGGCCATTTTATGGCCCTTTGGCCTGAAGCGTCTCTTTTCCGAACCGGCTGGCTATTCGAGCTGCGAGCTATTCACAGATAGACAAAACGTGCATGAACAGGCTAGAAAGCGCGCGCCATGCGTATCAGACATCGCGGTACTCTGTAATTCAAGCGCTCGTATGTGACTTGCAGATTCCCAGATGATCCTAGGCAGACAGCTTTAAACCTAGGCTAAGAAAGAGACTTCGAACTCGCTAACGCCTACATTCACTAAAAAATACTCATATTTACATACTGGCAGTCATAATCCCAGAAGGGAGAATTGGAAAGCGAGGTCTTGAGGTGGCCGTGACGTGAGAACGGAGCCGACGACCCTCAACCCGTTGCTCCGGCCAGGCCTCTCTCTCCTGGAGAACCGACTGTCGTCTAGCTATGCCCATATCCCTGACTCTCTCATTCGTCTATAGCGACAGATAAAACAGGCAGAAAGGACAAGCGTAACATTGCCTGTCGATGGCGAGCCAAAGTCGTGGATAGATATGAGCCGCAAAGGCAGCCAGCTCCCACGGACATGGACGGTTTACATCCCCTGGCGTGACACGGGGAGCGGCACAGCTGCCTAGGTAGACAGACCGAGGATTTGAACAGACCGAAGATTTGAACGGACCTCAGCAAGTAAAAACGGGAAGAAAAATGGCAGGGCCATCAATTTTTATTAGTACGTATTCCAGCGTTAGAGGGAGCTGGGTCGGTGAGTGCGCAAAAGTCCTCCAGCATCCGCCTCTCTCAATATGCCATACGCCCTTCCTCCTTCGTCGCAACCCTGCGTTTCTGTACCACGGGAGTAAGATTAGTAGGTCGCAGATACAAATGAAACACCTTCGTATAAACACACGGGACTGCCGCCATTATCTATCAAACATATTCAATCAAATTATTCATGCGTGAGGGACGAGATAAGAGGAAGGCAGAGCATAGCAGGGCAGGGCAAGACAAGGCGAAGCAGGGCGAAGGGAGGCAAGGGGGGGGGACTGGGAAGCGGAACGGGGACGGAGCGATGATAGACCCGCCCGTGATCCTTGACGACGGAGCTGAATAAGAAAAATAGATAAAGATAGTTTCGGGAATGAGGTAGAGTGGCAATAGGAGTCACCAAGGCAACGCAACCATGGTCGTGGCCACGACGGCGAGGATAAACCCTGAACGGGAACTCACCTATCGATGGGAGCCTGCTCGCAGCGCATTATGAGTCGAGAGAAGTCGCGAACGAACCTAACTAGCCTGCCTAAACCTGTGCCCCCATCATCGCCCACGGTGGTGGCGGCTGGCTGAAGAGATAGACAATGTAGATATTGTAGATAGAAAATATAGATACATGCATGCATGCATGCATGCATACAATACATTTCGGTGTTATAGAACCTCCCCATAGCCTTATCTACCACGAAACTCGCGTCTCAGATCAGCCTCACGCCCCACGCCAAGGGATAGTAATCCGTAGCGTTACGTACTTTTTGTAAGGAGACGGTCCTGCGACAACAAGGCTTCACCGACATTCTGCGTTCTGCGTGGGGATTCCCGTCAGGGAAGGGGGGGATGGATATATATATCTGGGGTACGCAGTGCACAAAATAACGGAAACAACAAAACAAACATATCAGCTACCTACCAAACAACTCTCCTACCTGGGTATCCAATGCGAGGTTAGGCAGGCCGCATACGCATACTAGGCAGATATTATGGTGACATAGACATAGTAGCCGTGTTATGTTGCACGGGCGAGACGAAAGATAAACAAACGGAACGGGGGCTAGAGGTAGGTAGGTAGGTAAGACATGGAAGTAAGTGGTGAGGTAGGTACCTAGGGAGGTGGGCTGAGGCTGGGTCTGAAAAGGGGGGAGGGGGGAGGGGGTTCGGATAAGGAAGGGCGGATAAGCATCTATCCGTTTTCTGCCTGCCAGAGCGAATCTTGAACAGGTGATTTGCCGTTTACTGATAGCCAGCGAGATTAGACCGAACTCACAGACTGACTGACTCACTAATGTCGCCATGTACGGTTGTGTCACTACTGTTGTGGGTGTGAGCCAAGCGGGAGGAGAGAGCTGGATAAGCTGGGAGGGGGTAAGGGGATGGATGACATGAGATTCCCGCGCGTGACAACTCTGAGACATTCCGTCACCCATTCCCATCCCATCTCATCCCATCTCGTCACGTCACGTCGCGACGACCATCCATCCGACGCATAGGGGATACCTAGCCCTAAGCCCAGGCCCAGGCCAGGCCAGGTCAGCCCAGTCCGGGATTTGTGTTGGATATATCTTGTTGCCTCTTGAGCTTAAGTAAAGTTGGGGCGGCAGAGTTTATCTATCTATCTATCTATAGCTACCTGGTAGGTAGCTATGCTTATATGCTGACGTTTTCTTTCCAAAGTCGCTGAACGCTTCAAGTACTTCGTAGGTAGGTAGTGTATGTAAATGCGTACAATTGCAGGCTGCCAAGCAGTATAGAATTAAAATAAAATAAAAAGGATTGGAGGAGCGAGCTACCAAGAACCGACAACCCCATGATCAGTTGTATTCTGCATAAGCGAGCTGTCCCGTCCTGGTACATGCATGTCACCCTTTCTCTCTTCCCTTTTGGTTTCTGCATTTCCGTCCGCTGGGTAGGTAGGTCGGTAGGAAGTTGTAGACTTATCTATTTGCGGGCTTGTGTCTTGATCTACCTACCCCATGTTTCCCGATCATCTGGGCGCCTATTCCTCGAGCCAGCCTAACCTAAAACAACTAAATTCACCAACCTTAATCCTCTTTACAAAGTACCATCCCCGTAATAGCTTAGGTACGTATATATGTATGTACTTGTATGTAGTGTAGGTAGCACAAAATAAAGCCAGCCGAAGCTAACTGACCCAGCTAGATAATAAATTGCATTTTGATCGACCAAAATAAAGGAAAAAGAAGACGGCCCCGTAAGGCAGAAGCTTAAATTACAGATAGACCTTACTTAGACTGTGCCGTCGGCGTACCTTGCAGCAAGGAAGAAGTGGCACGGAGTTGTTTTATTTTACTATTTTTATTTTTATTTTTAACTTTCGGTCCCCGCCGTACCACCCGCTGTCGAAGTCAAATCGACCCAGGCTGGCGGGTCGGGATTCATTATCGAGAGCGCGAGCGAGAACGCAAAAGTTCCTTACCCTCGGATCTGCCTCCTAGGTGGTACCTATATGTCATGTAGGTAGCAGTAGTCACTTCCGAGGTTAACAACCTAGATTAGTTTGATAGTAACCCTACTTAGGTAGGTACTTTTAGATAGGTAGGTAAGTATGCATATCTAGTATGGATGTAGGCATCGATCCTTATTAGCGGCAGTAAGTAGATTCCCCCGCGCGTGCGCACACGGCGGCCCCATCACCATCCATCCCCATTCGCACGACTTTTTAGGTAGCCAGTTAGCTATCGTCCATCCGAGTCGAAACAGTTTCATGTCTTTCGTCTCACCTGCGTATACGCTCCCTACCTGTCCAGATAGCGTAGCCTGGTATGGTATGGCATGGCATGGCATGGCGGAACGAAGCGTGCATGGATATCCTTTCTCTTCGTCGGACTCTGCCACCTTCACCGGTTCGGTCCTGACTTTAGATCGGTCCCGTGTCCTGGACAAACCGGACGCTACTGCGGATGAACGATTCCTCTTCATGCATACGACATCAGCATACCTGCCTATGATGCCGTAGCACTGCTCATGACGCCTGCGTTATCCCGTCAGCCACGCGTTGCGGGGTGTGCGGTTATCTGGCCCCATCGACGAGTATTCTGTAACCAGTCGCGGAGTCGCGGCCGTCGCAGGAATGAAATACATGGATGAATGAACGTGTGTGCCTCCAGGCTGACATACACAAGTAGCGCATCTGCATCAGACTGGCGGAACATGTTCCTCCAATGCACTATACAGACCTACCTCCCCCTTCTCTAGGTTAGATGAAGATAGAGAGAGTGAGTGAGTGGTCTTACCCTCCACATATATCATCTGCAGGCTTTTGATATGGCGCAGTAGCTCGGGATAGGAAGCGTAGACCTGCTAACCCTCCCCGGCCTATCGCAGTGGGTTCCGACCCTCCTTGATGGTATCGAGGTAGCTCCGGAGGAGTTAGCTCCCCTCCGACTCTCATGTTTTGAATGAAGGTGCTTATTATGTTGTAAACAAGCTAACTAGTTGCCTGCGGCTGGGTTGGGGATGTGTGTTGTTCGACACGATACATCCGCTGGTTCGACAGACGGCATGTGAACGGGGCCGGATCGAAGCGTGCTCGATTCCTCATTTTCAATTGGAGCCTTTATACAGCCAGCCGGCTGGCCTTAGCTTGAAGTGATAGAGAAGGGAAGAGGGGAGGCAGCATCTAAATGAACCTACGATCGTGTGGGTCTGTTTTCCGACCACACAGGCTGTCGAAAAGACTCTGGCGTGACGCATGCAACTACTTGTAGAGCCCCTCATAAAATAGCGTCCAGCTGCGAAGCTGTGCCCATCCACAAAGACTAGGGTGGTGATACAGGATGGGAAAGGAGATTCGACGACGGCGGGCCATGACATGGGGGGAACCCAGTAATCCTGGTGTCAGGTTCGGGATCGAGTTGGAGTAAGTAGACATTTTTTAACGCCGCAGCTTCACTTCGAGGTCACTCGTTGCCTGCCATGTATCTAAGTCGTCGTCGTCGTCGTCGAGCCTTATTGCCCCGCACGCACCTGAAGTAACGGTATCGTCAGCGAGGCCACGGTAGCCAAAACGAGGAATAAGCAAACGTTGACGGGAAACGGTGCGGCCCGTTGTGACTAGACTATAGTACCACGAATAGGTAGACTTGTAGAGTAAAGTAATCAGCCGTGAGGGGCGCGGCTAAACAGAGACTATGGCCCAGAGCCCATGAACGCTGGGGAGAGGTAAGCAAGCAGACGACGATCTAGGATGATATATTAAGTGGTTATACACGTTCGGTGAGTAGGTAGTGTAGTAGATGGGAGGCATGATGCCGTGCGACCAGCCTTCTGCACGCATGAAATTCCTCGTCCTACAAGGTATTATTCTTTAGACATACTAATTATCCCTCTAAATTGCCTAGGAAGAAGGCTATTCGATACCAGTTCTAGCCAGTTATATCTTTAACAAAGGAACAAACCCAAGGGTATCAATTGCTCATAAATTTAAGAAAGTGCAGGTTAACCGCAGGTCAACCTCGACATCGTTTCTCCGGGCGAAAAGAGGGAGAAAAGCGAAAGAGAAAAAGAAAACTAAAAAAAAAAAAAAAAACCTTGTTGTTTATGGTAATAGCTTTGGCTGGCGTGAATGTACGTGAATCATTCTTCAGGAAAAGTAGAAGTAGGGAAATGCTAGTGTGGTTGTTTCATGGCCAAGAGTCATCTAAGTTCCAATCTCTGAGGCCGTTCAATTGTCCAGAGTCAGAGCGAGAAAATGTGTTGAATTCCATGCGAGAGCCGACAAGCTTAGAGACCCTGTCAGTGCCGTTCTCCCTGATCCCTGCCGACCCCATGTCGACAGGCTTGTCACGCCACCAGAAGCGAAGCACGTCCCGCTGCCAGCTATCGATATCTAGGATTTTGAGTCTAGATCGGAACGTTGTCCAAAGCAGCTCGGCTTCCATGGCGGAATGATGGAGCTTATGCAGTAGCCAGCGATTGATATACTCGCCCTTATCCTCTGAGTCGGTCTTCGATAGTAGGGAGTGCATGTTTTCTTCACGTGCAGCTTCCCTGACCTGCTTCGCTCTCAACGGCGCCTGACTTGGAAGCCGAAGAGCCATTCTCAGAGACTGCAATGGCGTCTGTGGGAAACCGTGGAGCAAGTGTGTTGGATTGGAGAGAAGAAGGGGAAACACTGGATGCGCCAAGGTCGCAGATTCGTCATTGTCGTCGAACGGACTGGATACAAGGCGTATCTCATCTCGGTAAAATGAGTCTGGTCTAAAGCCTTCCTGCTGGAAGTAGGAAGATGACGGCAGTGCGTCGTTTGCTTCGCATTGGCGTTGCAGTGCTTTAACCTTATCCGTATATATCTCAATAGTCCGTCTTGCGTACTGTTCTAGCTGGTCATATTCGTGTAGCTGTTCAATATCATCCTCCGTCATAACAGTCATCGCTCTTAATTCAAGCGCCTTTTTTCTCCCAGCGTCTCCGTAATGTTCGAGCAAGGCAAGACTATCTTCCGCCAATGGCTGGGCTTTCCGGGCATGCAGTGCTTCTCTCTTCATTTGGGTATTTGTCAGTAGCTCCCTAGCTAGCTGCAGCTCCCCAAAAGCCGCGCGCAGCTTCTCGTAAAGTGGATGAAAGCTCTCGGGTCGATCACCCGTAATTCCACGCAACGCCCAGTCTTCGGTCTCGCTGGAATGGCTGTCTTGGTCGTTGACGTCGAAGAGGGATACCCCTAATGCTTCCATAGCGGTCTTGTAGAACGCCCATTCGTGTGATTCTATCGCTTCTTGGCCATTGTGTAGCGTATCCACAATCTCCTCCAGGTGCTGCTCGGCTTCCATGTACCCCAGATAGGTGCTACGCATAGACTCAAATAATTGGTTCAGCTGCTGTAGCTGTGCAGCGTCTGAAAGCAGTGCCCGAGCAGCAGTCATGAATCTCTCATCGGCTTCATCCTTGCTCCGGCGTAGTTCGCGAACACGCGCTCCCTGGGACTGGACTTTGGAAGTCGCCAATATTGATGATCGCTGATTCCGCAATTCAGTATATTTATCTCTCAAGCGTTGGACGCAGTCTGCCTTCTCCTCTGCCGCAATGCCGGGCTCATCTGCCTCGTGCAACGAGCCGGCGAAACCGTCACTATCATTGCTGCAAGACCTATCATTGCAGCCGTATTGAGGCCTAGCTAGACTACTACGTGGTCCATCATATCTCGAAAACGGTGGTGGCAGATAACTCGGCTTTGATCGAGTGAGGGGAGAGGGGGGGAGCCGTGGCGGGGGCGGTGGTGGGGGTGGAAGTTGTCTTGGTGACTGCGGTGACTGCGGTGACTGTGGTGAATGTGGAAACTGTGACGACTGTGGTGGTTGTGGTGGTCGTGGCGGTCGTGGTGGTTGTGGTCGTGGTGAAGGATTTGATGTGTGTTGGTGGTAGTAATAGCGTGTTGGAGGCGGGTATGCTGACCGGCTACGAAGTGGTCCAGGTTCACAGGCCACGATGCCTCCAGCGAACTTCGATGGTAAACTTTTGGATATGGAACTGTTGGAAAGGATGGGCAGCTGGGGACGTGAGGGAGCGCCGATCCCGATGTGCATGGCGTAGTCATCGTCATCACCGTTAGAGGTGAATGATGAGGCGGATGAGTCCGTCGAACCGCAGTCGGCCAGGAACTCGAGCGAACTAGCCGAGAAGCTCACGTCAGGGGCCATGGCTGTCTAGGAGCAGATGGACTCGGCTAGACTCTCGCTGGATTGGCATGGTTGCTCATCTTGAAGGCGTGTCATGTATCATGGCTAGCTGTGGATAGCGGCTCGGTTCGGCGAACATGACCGACGTTCTTACGATTTGGATGACATGTTGACTTATTTTGCACAGGTACCTTTGTTCATCATCTTCCTTTTTTCTCTCCCCTTTTCTCTCTCTATCTCTCTCTCCTTTTCTCTTCCGAGACCTGGGTGAGATGGAATAATGTGGGCGAATGTTATTGTTGCCACACCTTATGTTTTAGGTAATTAGTAAACGGCGAGCAATGGGCGGGTCCACGGGCCGTTCCTTGGCTGGAGACACTAGTATCGATACCACCAGGTACTAGTGTAGGTAGGGTAGGGTAGGTCAAGTTGTACGGAGTTACTTCGTGAAAGGGAGAGCTGTGCAGATGGTTTCGTGTTGTGGGGAAGTGATGGAATTCCACAGACACAGCAACAAAGACTAAAGAGACAAAAGACAAAAACAGAGACGGGGAGGGAGTCGCACAACACAAAGTGATGAAGTTTAGGGTGCGGAGGGTGCAGGAGGTATACCTACCTATGTATGTACTTAATGTACACTACACTGTCGAGATCATCAACAAGAAGGGTTCAGCTCCATCTCGGGTATGAAGTACACGCTCCGAGAAGCCCGTGAAATTAAACCAATGTTCTGGTGCCTCCCTACCTACCGAATAAAGTAGGTACTTACCGTTATCTATTTACATATTTCGTACTAGCAGCTTAGTGTACAATGTCATATGGACAGATACCTATATCATGCGGGCAGAGAGGTAAGTATACGGGCTGAGAGGTACATAAGTACCTAATGTATATCATATGGGTCCAGGGCGGATATGGTAGATATGTGAGACACCGTCCAAAACGTAACAAACGGAAAATAGGCCAGCGACTTCTCCAACACCAATCATCGTCGCGCTAGTTCTACATGCCTCACTTCTCGTCTCCTGGCTTATCTGAGCTCTCTCTACCACCACTCACAGCAGACCCTTCTCAATTCGCCAGCCAGCCACTGGTCAGCTCTACAAGCTTCCAAATAGCGCGGTTACACAATCTAGTCCATATACTACTACAATGCAAAGGTACCCAGGGAGGACTCAGGACTCTGACACGCAGAGCCTCATAATGATGCGGCGTAGGCAGTCTATGTCAGAGAAACACTGCCAAGCACCCTCTCCGTTGGCCCACCGCCAAGACTCCCTTTGCACTCCCCTCACACCCCCTCGGGTGCGAGACTGGAGCCTGGGATAAGGTTGTGCTACCCTACGCTGTAGGTACTTCAGTAGGTAGGTATACGGACACTCGTAGACTGCAATGGTCCGTCTCCTGCTACCGGCTACCTAGGTAACCCAGCTTGGTGTTCGCAACAGATTACCTCCCACTTACACAGAGCGCAGATACCTAATATACATACCTACAAAGTACAACTTAACCTGGGTACAGGTATTCGGTACAGGTGGTCTATCCCTGTCCCTTGTCCTACCTAGGTAGTGTAGTGTAGTAGTGTGTGGGCTACGCCATGCTCGTCGGCTCGCACAAAAGCACAATACCCTTGTCATGCCCTTCTGTCCTTCAGATCTCCTGCGGGTTTATTGTTGTCATGCCTCAGCACGCTTTGGGAATTTCCCAAAACCTCGCGCGAAGACTGGATCCCTGGTGGGCCATCCGTGTGGGTAAGGTCTCGTCTATGGATGTATTCGACCTTCTGAGCAACATTCTAGGCACAGGACTGAGGAAGACAAGCAGGCAAAGAAACTGAGAAGAATGTTATCTTTCTTCCTCGTCGTCTGGCGCCGTCGTGAGGAGTGGTGTGAGCCGTCAGCGCAGACAGTTCAGCCAGTTCAGCCAGTTCAGCCAGCCTTCCTGTCGACGCATCTCTCTCCCAAACCGAGACACGGACGGGCGAGGAGAATCGAGGATGGCATGCAACATGCAACTACACTCCTCGACGTGACTAGGTATACTACCACCACCACTACAACCACCACAGACGCCAGGATCCCGACTTGCCGCTTTGGGACTTCTGTACAGGCGTATCCACCCCTGCCCAGTATATCGCATCGCATTCTTACATCCTCCTCAAGTGACCGTAGCTTTTATCTAGAGGCTCCTTGCCGGACTATTCTTTCCCCAACTTGGAGAGACCAATCGCCTCCCCCCTAGTCACTTGCGTCTTTGGTCTGCGAATCATTTCTTTCACCATCGTTAGTGCTGCTTACCCGGGACCAACCCGACACCGGGGTGTATAGCCTGCAGCTGAGAGCCGCATTATACATTTAAGGCGAGGACGCAGCATCGGCTAGCCACCCGCCAGTTCGCGGAGCCGATGCTACTCGTGCCACGAACCGCGCCGTTCCCGTACTATCTGCTATTCTAGTGACGGGGCAAGGCAAGAAGATGGTACGATACAATGCAAGGCAAAAAGCATCCACCAAAGCATTCTGCCCATCCCCAGTCAGGGAGCCCATGGAGTGACTGGAAATGGGATGCGAACGCAGGGGCGTACTACATGGAGCGATTCGATTGGCAAGGTGTGTTCCCAACGCCTGGAAATTTCATCAGGTTCCAGTTTTGCTCACACTAAGCTTCGACTGAAGGCAATCTCGAATATCAATATGCCACCAGCTCGGCGACTGCGAGTAGCGACCAGCGTACACCTCGCACCGAGGCCACGGTCGATCAACTCACGAATGGCTTTGGACAGTTCGGCATCAGCGCATCTGGCTACGATGATGATCAAGGTGCTGCATATCCAAGCCAGACCGGCCCTTCGGTGAACATTTCAAGTAGGAAGTCCCCTTATTAGCCTAGACCTTTGAGTACTGGATGCTAACATACCGTCATGCCTAATAGCTCCCGACATTCCTGCATCCCCAGGGTATACGCTCGGCAGGCCCTCCCACGACCACCATGGCTATTCGCACTCCTACAGGGACAAGGGTAAAGGCGTGGCGGACCCTGCTGCCCACGACTTCCACCATGAAGGACAACATCGTGGTCTCGGATCTGTGCTCTCGACAACTAACTCCTATAATCAACACGAATTCCCTCAACGTAAGTTTTAGAACCGAGCCACAATCGAAACTGGAACTGACATGAATAGATTCGAACTCGGTTCCCGGACTGGAAGATCAGGAAAGGACCCCTTCGACGTCATTATCAAGGAATAGTTCAGGAGACACCAGCAACGCCTACCATCCTCAGCCGGGCGACCTTGACAATACTGATTACGAGCTTCAGCAAGCTCTGCAGATAGCTCGCGATGAACTCCTGGGAAACAGCTACAACGGAAGTTCATCTACTTCTGCAACTCATTATAATAACCCTGGGACTGTTTATCCTGGCACTTACGAGCTTGGTAGGTAGACACTGCACATTCATCCACCTGGCCCGAACCCTAATTATTCGCAGACCCAGTTGCTCTCCAGGAGGGCGAGGTAACGCCTCGTGGAACACCCATCGCCACGCAGCCAGATCCTAAAGATACATCCATAATTCGCGGAACTCCGGGGAATGTGGAGCCGGCTGACAACCGTGAGTCGAGGTCCCCAACACGTTGAACCGCCGACGGCACTAACGATAGCAGGTTTCGTCGTAGAACATTCTTATAAGTTCCAGCCCGGCGAGGTCAGTATCCCAGACAACACCACACTCGCATTTGCATCATGTTCCCTATTAATAACGCTAGGTATAGGTCTTTAAAATTCTGTGGTCCGAGCCTACAGGCCAAGTTGCTGGGGACGCCCCGATCTCTGATCTCAGGGCTATCAACGATCCGGGTGGCGAATTCTACGTAGGCTACCGTAGATTTGTCATAGTCAGCACAGATGAGAGCCACCACAGTACCTGCGTGTAAAATTTCCCCCTATCTAGCCTGCTGGTGCTTCACTAATAATAATGAAGGCCCATCTTGACGTATGATCGAAGAGGATGCGGTAAAAAGGGCGTCCGGCCCAGTAAACACGGCATTGTTTACGAAGAGGGTCAGAAACCCAGATTGCTTAAAAATGAACCTGATCTTGGCTTTGACCCCGTACCGCTCCAGATATACGCCGAAGGAGAGAGACTGGCAAAAGAGTCTCGGGTAAACTATTCCAAACTTGTCACGATCGAACACAACGTCAAGGTGTTCTTCATTGGTCGTATCCCTCCCCCCGACTTTGAAATGGTTCAATATGCGGTCAACAGGTGTTGGGATGAAAAGATGCACAAGTCGAGCAAGAAATCGAGACGATAGGAAGGCGCCACGAACACGAACGTTCTACTCCCTCCTCATCTCTTCTAACAACTCGGGGTCGCTCCCTAAAAGGCGCCTATACACCAATTTACGTTGAAACTGGGAGACGTTTGTCTCCCTCCCCCCCAGTTGCTTCTGTCTAATTAAGAAGCGGACGATGATCTTTTCATTCAATCACACGACGTTTTCCCTCTGTTTACGCTGTCTTACCATCTCGTCAAATATACACGAATATGATTAACGGGCTTCGGATAACTACTCTATTCTGACAAGGCCGTTGGCGGGAATTACGAGGGCGGATCACTACAGCGTTTTCTTTTGAACTTGACGACGTTACGATTCCCTGCTTTCACCTTCCGAATCTCCAGACCCTACCTCTTTCTATGGCTTTCCTTAAAAACTGCGTAGGAGAAAGCGTGCTCCGCGCTCTCAACTCTCAGCAACCGGATACTAGGCCACACCGTACGTATATCAATACTTCATTATACGGACGTATTGCGTACGAAGACGAGATTGGGTTGTGGCTTTTCACACGGTATTATACGGGATCCCTCCTGGAGTCGACTTATGGGAAATTTGAATATCATATGTGGTGGATTATGGTCACGATGGTCTTGTCTGTTCACAATTACGCTCATTTACATATTTAGTTCTCGAATACACACAACTTAACCATGTTTATGTTCTAACTTAGGATTGTGATTATGATGTATCTTCATTGTCTACGCGTGCGCGTACCTATTGTTACTCTACATGATATGTCCTGCCGTAGTAGTCCATGACCGTCGGCGGACAGACTTCGCAATCTCAGCCTCGGCCACCTATTCATGAACCGTTTTCTTTTCGTCAAGACGTGATGGGGGAAAATGAGTAACGTGCATGGCCCATCCATCCATCTCCGTATCCTTCTCCCGCGACCCATATCTGTTCTGTCATGACGTATCGTAGTTGATGTATGGGATCCGCACACATCAACAACCCTAATTCAACAGCGAAAAAAACAAACAAAGACATTCTCTCTCCCATGCTTCTCGACGGCCCAACTTATCGTAATATTGGCCGATTACCTCGTACACAGCAAAGAGAGGGGGAAAAACGAAGGGAAACAAACTAGAACAAAGCAAGCAAGCAAACGCCAATGACAACAGACAGACCAGGCCGGACCAGGCCAGACAGATGGACCGGATCACATTAACCGCGCCGCGACAGTCCGCCAACCAACCCCATCCCTACCCTTCGCGATCGCGATCTATACTCGAGGCGCCCGACCGCTGCGCATCCATCTATCCGTTCATCCGTTCATCCATTCATCCATCCATCCCCTCACTCGCGTCTCGAGCGCTGCGCATCCCGCCACCTGCGCCTCTCGCGGCGATCCTCAGGATTCGCCCCCCCAGCGCCCTCTCCACCGACGAGGCTTCCCGGGTCCGCGGCCGACGCCGACGCCGCCGACAACGACGACGATATGCCGGGGATGTAATGGTGGTACGCCTTGGTCCCGAGATCGCTGCCGTCGCCGATGTCGCTCTCGGCGGGCGCGGGCGGTTGCGGCGCCCAGGACGACGACGGCGGCGGCGGCGGCGCGGGCAGGTATCGCCCGGTGCCGATGAGCGGGGTCCCGGCTCCGGGCTCCCGCTCCTCCTCGGCGATGGCGCTGGCTGGGTTCCGCAGGTCCGCGCGCTGGTAGCTGTAGTCCCGACGGGACGAGGGCGGGTGAGCTGACGAAGACGCTGATGACGCTGATGAAGACGATAACGTGGAGGGAGCGCCCGCGGCGGCGGCGGCGCGGTTCTTCTCTGCCAGGCGTCGGGCCTCGGCGCGCAGCCGCTCGTTCTCGCGGTTCGTGTTGCGGTCGGCCGTGCTGTAGACCTTGCGGATGCCGCCCGCCTTCCTACCGCTGCTGTTGGTGTTGGTAGTAGCGGTAGTAGTGGCAGTGTTCTTCGCCGGCGCCGCCTCCTGGGCCTGGCTCTCCGTGACGTACGACACCTCGCTCGCCGCGGCCCCGGCAGCCGCAGACGTAGTAGACTCGTAGTACTCCCTAGCAGCGGCGGCAGTGCTCCGCCGCTTGTCCTTGGTCGGCGTGGACGTGGGGGTGCCCTGGCGGTTGGAGAGCAGCAGCTCGCTGCCCGAGACGGTGGACATCTCGGGGTTCGTGGAGCCGTCCCACTCCGAGGCCTCGGACTCCTTGTTGAGGCCGCCGACGCGCGCCGCGCGCTCGCCGCGGTACGCGCGCAGGTTGCGCTTCGCGGCGGCCTCGGCCTCCTCGTCCACGAGCGCGCCGTCCTCGCCCACCTTGCGGCGGCTGCTGCGGCGCCTCTGGTCGCGCCTCTTCTCGTGCTCGCGCTCCTTCTTCTCGCGCGCCCGCCGCCGCCGCTCGCGCCCCGCCACGTCCGACGCCCCCGCCGTGATCCCCGTCAGCGTGCTCGCCGTGTCGCCCGTGTCGGCCGTCATCTGCGTGAGGCCGCCCGTGTACTCGGTCCGGCCGTCGTCGTCGACGTCCTTGTAGACGGAGCCGCCGCCGAGGTCGGTGCTGGGCGTCGCGTTGGACAGGAGCGTGCCGTTGGGGCCCCTGCGCCGCAGCACCGTCGACTTGTACTCGTCCCAGTCGTCCTCCTTGAAGTAGAAGCCGCCGTTCTTGGCCCAGAAGAAGAACCAGATGCCCGTGACCACGAAGGCCACGCCGATGAGCCCGAACAGCACGAAGATGAAGGTGTTGTTGATGTCGCCGGGGTCCGTCACGCCGATGGCGGGGTCCAGCGCCTGCGGGTCTCCGCCCTGGCCTGGGTCTTTGTTGTTGTTGTCGGCGTTGTCATCCCGGGCGAGGAGGATGGCGCGGGCGGCGAGCGGTCCGAGACGGGAGAGGTGGTCTGAGGCTGTCTGGGCCGCCTCGGAGCGGGTGGTTACGGCCGAGGCGATGAGGCTCCGGGCGTGGGCGGCCAGGGTTGGTAGGAGTGGTGCCATTGCGAGGAATGGCGGTGGGTTGTGTTGTGATGCTGGTGGTGGTTATTTTTGGTGAGTGTGATGGAATGCCGTTTCCCGGAATGCGGGAGTCAGCTATGTCTTGCGATTGTTCCGTCTCTTCTCTCAACGGTCTGTTGCTTGATAAGGCTCGGCTGGCTGGCTGGTGAGGTGCCGCTGGAAAACCCAGCCAATTCAGAGAATAAAGTCTCCAACCAGCTCAGCGTCGGGGTGCTTTGCGTTCCTAACGTTGCAATCGATCTGAGAAAAAATATTCACGATTGTTGACGATGCTGCGGAGATTCGTGTGCTCCCTTACGTTTGTTGGAATTGAAGGGAAAATGTCATGCTACGCCGGAGCAAAATGGAATGGAGACAAAACAAGACACGGCAACGACTCTGTTGTCTGGTGGACAATGTGTGTGCATGCGGCTAGCTGGTGCGGGGCTGTGCTGCTGGACGTGTTACTATTGGCCCAAGGATGGTTGGGCCACAGGTCGTACCAAACCCACAACTTACGGCAAATGACGTCGTAAGTTGGAAAAGTCAACAAACCTGGTTGAAGAGGCGGTGGCCGGGCAACAGCCGCTAGGGGAAGAATTTCGGGCACTGATCTGGTATAGGTGGTGGGGCGGTGTATCAGGGATCCCCGACGTCTCACCATCTTGCTGGAACACACCTGATATACTACAAGGTACTTTATAGGTGGAACCAACTGTTTTTGGCGTAGGTACATACAGGTAAGTACTGCATGTACACTGCTACATAAGGTATCGCTGTAGGCGCGGTAATATGATATAAGCAGCACCTCACCCAATCATCTATATGCCTCCGTCTGACCGTAGGTAGGCCTACATATGTAGGTAGTTGTATGAAGTATGTATGTGAGTTAGTACCTAGCTAAGGTAAACCGACTCGCCCAATCCGTCGCGCGATGACCGCCTCCGGTCTAGTGTAGGTCTAGATTTTCCATCCGTAGGTAGAACAAATCACGGCGCGCCACAACTACAAGGACGATGAGCGAGCGAGCGAGGACGAAATACACGCACAGTAAAAGAAACGACGGTGTGCCATTCGTCAGAGCTCACCTATACCCGCCAATCACGTCCCATCCGTCGTCTTCGGACTGCAGCAGTTCCTGCATTTCCCGCTGATCGTACCGAACCTAGCTTGGTTGGTCGGCTGAATCACTTAACACCTAGGTGACACACACTTAGCTGGCACAGATACTTCGTATACACGTATATATATAGAGAGAGAGAGAGAGAGAGGTATATTCCCCTCAGCCATTCAGGAACCGCCCCACGTATCCATCAAGGGTCAATTGTTTCATCAGCTTGCGTCAGCCTGCTTTGAGCCTGCTTTGACGCCCGTGCATCTCCAATGCTACAAGTAATAGTACTTACTTGTCGGTTATATCCGGAATCACATACCATTGAGTGGGACAGAAGAAGCGGGAGGAGAAGTATGCATAGTAGATTAGATTGATGATGTAGCTTGTTGAATAGCAGCCACGCGTTCTATAGATACCTAGGCAGATAGATAGGTAGGTAAATGGCAAAACAAACGAGTATCGATCACCCAACTCCAGTACTTATGAAGCCCTCCCGAGTGAATGCACTCGATTTTCTGTCCATCGGCGGCTGCCCCTCAGGGGCCTTTGTTCATCCCATCAATGATACTATCTTGGCCACAGATGAAACCCGATTCCTACCCCATCTCGGCGCTTAATACCGACAAATCAGACCAGGCGTCCCTCATCATGACACTCATGCATGGTGCTTGGCGAGGCCTCAGCTCGGTACCACGCCCATCCCATCCCATCCTATCCCAACTCATGCGACAATACCCAGGGGCGGGCATTCGTGTGAAGAAAATTATTTCCAGTGCGAACGGAAGCGCGAGCTTCGTCGCTGTACAGGTTGATCTATCGGTCCAACTCTTATGCCATGACCATGGGAAGAACTCGGTTTCAAAACACAGGGTATATCATGCAAACATGGCCCAGCCAAGACTTCGTGAAAAAAAGGGCAAGAGAACACAAAAAAACAACGCTCAGTCGTATAAAAGAAAACACATTAGGAAAGACATGATTATATGAGAACCGACAATATGCATCACTTTTCCAACGTCCTCATCAAAACTCGTTGGGCTCGTCTCTCGTATACAAGGACACAATAACGTGTGGTGTCCTTGACAGAAACGTAACGATGTGGCCATAAGTGGGCAAATTAAACTGGAACAAAGGAAGAAGATACCAGATACCAGGGGCTTTGTCGCGCACTCGAGTGGTCTTCGTCGTATGGGTGGGGATTGTGCCAGGCTCAGACTGAGCCTATAGTGGTAAGAAGGGAACCGGCCGTCCACTTGCCCCGATGTATTGAGCAACAGACCATACTACTTGCCAGGCAAGTTAGGAAACGGTCCGTCAGTACCTTGACTCATCATCGTCGTCGTCGTCGTCGTAGTATTGTTGGTGTGCGTAGAGTGGAGACGGTGTGTACGATGAAGGCGCGGGGAGTCCCCGGGGGTATCCCGCCTGCGAGCTGGCTCGTGCTCGGGATGCCGAAGAGCGATCTAAGCGACTCCTGCGGTCATCGCCGTATATCGAGGTTCCGCGGTCGCTGCCTGAGCGTGAATTTCCAATCCGACCAACGCTCACCTCGCCCCCCTCTGTCGAGTGGATCTTGACGTTGCCGACCTCGACGACACAGCCAGCAGAGACTTTAATGGTGATGTCGTCTTCTCCGCTGCTGGATCGGGTAGTGTGGGTCGTCGCCGAGTGTTTGTACTCGCTTTCATCTCGACTGCCGGTACTCTGAGTCGATCGGCTACTCGCAATGGTTCTGGTCTTTCGTAAGGCCTCGCTTGTTAGAGCCGAGGTCGGTGCACCGCCGATGTGATCTTGATATCGAGATGCATTCCGCATCTTGTCTTCGATCTCGACATGGGACCGCCGTCGACTCCGCGCTCTGGGTGCAGGCTGCTCTTCATAATAGTACTCCACTTCTTCGTCATCTTCGTCTTCGTCTTCATCGTCTTCATAGTCGAACACCGACTCAGCGGGGCCAAAGCTCTGGCGGCGCTCCCTGAAGGGGCCGGAACCGTATTCAACCTCGGATCCGCGCCGAAGAAAGTGGGGAAGGGGGTTCTGATACACGGCGCTGTCCCCGTCCATGTCATCATCGTCGAAAACAACGGATTTTCTGTGGTTATTCGGCGCCTGTGGTTTGAGGATTATGCGTTCTGGGCGTTCTGGGCGCTCCACACGTTCCACACGCTCCACACGCTCAACACGTTCCGGACGTTCACGGCCTGTGCGTTCTGGGCGTGTCGATTTTGGCCGCTGAGGAGGTGGCATACGCTTGCGGTCTTCCTGTTCCTTGACTTCCTTGCTAACTTTTCTGGGGGCCGAAGGACGCCGTGCCACGGACCTCTCTGGAGAAGCCTCATATTCGTAAGGGTTAGACGCTTGGCGAAAACCCATAGATGACGAAGGTCTTCGGAAGCGCATGCTCAGATCCCTAGGAGGAAAGCCGTGATCGACGGGAAGAGGGTGGGGATGTAGCGGCGGCAGGGGCTGGAGTGGCGGCTGCATGGGACTAGAAAACGGGACCTGCCACGACGGCGGCGGGTAGGAAGGTGCCACCATACCCGGAGGCGGAGGTTGGTAGAAGCCAGACGCAGACATGGGCGGCCGTGGTGGTGGGGGTCGGGGAATGTTCTGGCCATAATAGGGTTCTGGGCGAGTGTGCGCACGAGGTCTGGGAGCACCTGGACCATATGGCATGTTGTAGTAGGCCGATGGGTCTTCTAATCCCCGGGGTGGAGGCGCCGGGGTGGTCTTCGATGATCGCACGGCAGGCCGCTTCGGAACGGTCATGGCACTCGACCTTCTCTCGTCTTTGGGCTTCATTTTTGACTTGCCTTTGGATGTCGTCGCATGTGCGGTGGAACCTGAGGAATCAGTCGAGCTGCAATTATCGACGATACGTCGCGATTCTCTCCGGGCCTTACTTGTATTGGGTTGTTGTTTACGAGGGCTACCAGGGGCCGTCGACCGAGCATACTTGGGTTCGGTTCCTGAGAGGACCTGGCCGTCATCGTCGGCATCCTCGACGTACGCAATATGCGGTGCAGGGAAAGGTTGGCGCTTTGGCATCATGAGAGTAGTTGTAGCGGCGTGACTGTTGAGGAATACGGATCGAGCAGTTCGTGAGGGTTCAATATACCCTCAGAGGCAGGCTCCAGGCCGATGTGAAGGGTCGCAGATTCGGGCGGAATGTTTGTAATAGAATGCCCGGTCAATTCGTCACTGGCTCTAAATGTTCGGGTACAGGTCTGGAATTGACTGAGTTTGTCGAGCAGCTGGCTGCCTTGGGCCTCTTGAAGTCGATCTAGTTGAGTACTTAGTGCCTCGGAACTGATGAATATGAACCAGTGTAGGAGTGGCTGCTTAGGGATCGAAAGCCTGATAATAAATAATCCTGCTAGGAGGAATGAGGGTATGTATGTGAGAGAGCAAGGGGGATATTTATTTCCAATATTGGGTTACTGGTAGCATGTGGACTTGCTACAAGAAAAGATGGGCTAAGGAAGGAGGAGTTTCCAAAGAGGAGGGAGAGTGGTCCAGGGAGGCGGATATAAGTCGACGGATGGGTGAGACGACACAGCCAAGGTCACCGTAGGAACACTGTCGCAACACTTGTTTTGGGGGTGGCACGGACAGTTGGGCGACGATGGTTGGCTGCCTGAGTGGAGGAGGGGGGGGAAGGGGGGGTGTTCGGAGACAGACAAGCACAGTGTTGTATACCTAGACGGGGTATTGTTGTCGTCTGCTGTCGAAGTGGTTGATAGGACGAAGGAGAGAAATGACCGAGGAATGACCTTTGGTTGGCTGATTGACTTGGTTGACTGGTGAGCGGTGTGTAGGTAGGTAGGGTGTCTTGCGTAGTTATGAGTATAGTATGTATGTGTATACTTGTGTATGTGTATGTGTACGTATGGATTTGTGTGTGTAAGAAGAGAGGGGAATGTGAGAGTGAGAGTGAGAGCAAGAGGAGAGAGAGAGAGAGAGACTCGTATCAAAGACTTTGTTGCCGATATGGCAATCTATGGGGCACACACACACACAGAGGTTGCACGAATGTAGCAGGATAGCGCCAGGAAAGCGCCAGGAAAGCGGGTGCAGGATAGAGGTAGCAAGTGCAGGATGGCCGCCGTTCTCGACGAAGGAGGGTGTGAGAACAGTTACTTACAAGATTGAGTTGGAGGGGAGGGGCCAAGCCAGGGTTGAGGATAGCGGGCAGGTTCGGGAGTTATCGATATTGGATCGAGGGGGTTCTGCCTACACTATATGTGCCGTATCGATAGGTGGTACCTAGTCGATAGGTAGGTACAAAGTACCTATAGTCTTTGTAGGTAGGATGTATGCCAGGTACCTCAGGTACCCAAGTACGTAATGTGTGCTGTACAGTACTGTACGGCTGCGTGGCTATTTAGTCCAGCGTGTCGTGTCACTGAGGTCGAATGTTGTAGCGGGCAGTGCTCTCCTCAAACTACCTAAGGTACTTGTTGTACCTAGAAGAAGGGAGAGAAAAGAAAAAGAAAACGTTAGTCCCAGATCAATTTTCCCCCCTTACCCGGTTCGCCGGTCTGCAGTAGACGGAACAGCTTACAAGCGTGGGCTTTACAGTAAGTGAGTAACTAAGTGCAAGAGGCGAAGTAGGTGGTTGTGCAAGTGCTTGCAGCAACACCACGCTCACACTATAATCGCCTAACCTAGACTGGTGTAGGTAGCCAGACCTTGCTCAATTGGTCTTCGGCGCACGATGTGCTGCTAGGTATTCCTGTTGGTCGGAGACGGAGAGTACCCGACTCTGGCAGTAATCGAGCAGAGACCCAGGCTGGTGCAGCACACGGATGTGCGGGACCCTGAGACTTGACTGACTGATGGCTGGCCCCCGGTCCGTGGCTTTTTGGGGGTTCGAACTGATCCGAAGACTTGACTTCTGTGACGACCAGCAGCGAAGAGGCACCGGTGCAAGGTCTTCCCTGTCGCGGGTTCGCCTTGTCATGCCAGTAATGAGAGGATCGTCGGGGTGTGATAATCAGGGTGATGATTGCCGTAGTTACGTCGATCTACACCCAGTGCGCGTCGTTGTGTTTGCAGGGTGCTATCGTGAGGCGTGCTCGGTGGCAAATATTGGGCTGGGTCGAATAAGGGCGTAGCGTAGGTGGGCGGGTGTACCCTTTTCGGTGTAAGTCGACGGATAGATTCGCCCTGGCAGCTTTGCGTGGTGTGCTGCGCAGAAGACAGAACACACGAGTCCCGTGGCTTGAGTAACAAGTGAAGATTTTGACGGAAAATCCAGGGAGGGGTTCTAGTAATGTCGAAAAGGTGAGAAATGTCTTTCGGAGAACCAAAAGTCCAGAAGAAACACACACAAAAAAAAAAAAAAAAAAAGAGGTGACGTCTGTGGTGCCTCTCAACCAAAGCGAACCGGTGGGTGAATGAATCCTGTCTGTGGCGGGTTTTTAATGCCCAAATTGGGCTTTGGGTACCAATACTGCCGATATATCTCAAAATCTGAATAAGCAAGACCTGCGACTGGCGGTGGTGCTCTACAAACACTGGAAAACTGGATACCAGAAGGGATAGACCGGTCAGCGAAGGGAAATATCAAAACAAAAGTGAACCTTTTGCTAGGTATGGTTCGTGATCTTTGTGGCTCTACAATTGAGACCAGTATGACCGCATGCACACAGTAGAATTTTGAATATTCCAAACGAGCAAAAGCAACTCGAGCATTGGGAGTCATCGACAACGCATACACTATCTAAGCAGGTAGGTATACAAAGTACCGTATAGAAGTAGGTAGGTAGGTAATTAGAGCAGCGCCATGTCCCGGTCTACGGCTCCATCTAGGCAGTCTCAGACGATGGCCTATTATTCGCTCGCTACCCAGATCAATCAATCAATCATCTACGTTAGCTAGGCATCCGCCTGCCTGCCTGCCTGTTGCAGGCAGAAGAAGGACAGCACAATCATAGAGGCAGACAGTCAGTTAGTCAGTCAGTCAGTGCTCGCATACTTGTACTTGCCTGGCTACACGAAACCCACACGAAACCCACCCAACTACGACAAAGTACCAAGACACATCCCACACCCATTCAATGCATACCTAATTCATACCTAGGTAAGGCAAGTTTCTGTGGTAGGTGGCTCAAGTCCCACTCCACCGCCCTGCCATTCCGAGCGTTATTACTTTGTATAAGTAAGGGAGTTCTCATTAGCCAGCACTCGTCCACGCCCGCAATGGGGGCCAATCCAGGGCGGGACTGCACAATATCCACATATAGTGTGGTGTAGGTAGTATTGTACGAAGTAGCCCCCGATGAGAAAAAGAGATCATGCGCTTTCACGAAACGAGGTCACGCGCGGCTCCTCTGCACCCATAGCGTATATACCCTCCTCGAGCATCGTACCTCGCTGCCCTCTTGCCTGCACATCATCATACCACGCCTGTATACAATACAGAACCGTGTCTACTAACCAAGGTACCAGGTAGGGAGGACGTGGCATGGCGGAACGGCAGAGCGGTCTGCGGACCCCGGGCTGCCCAACTGAACACTTGTCCGAACACAGGGCACTCTGGCCCCCGTTGGCAGTTGGCACGGTGTAGGTGTAGTAGGATCCTGTTCTACTATATCGATACCGGAGACGATGAACGAACGACAATTGAACCCCCAATCTGCCATGGGTTGCGTTCTGGTCGTCAATTCTCCTACCCCTAGGTAGTTGGCCCCTTGAAACATTCGATGATTGGTTGTCGTCTAGATGCCCACACTATTTCTAAATATGTCGCTCATCGTGAGATTCTCGATGAATCCTTAGAATGGGATGGCGTATGTGAAGAGAACTAGGTCATCATCCACATAACATAGCAGTGCCCGGTCAAGCTACTGCAAAGCTTAATGCATAGAAAGCATACCAGAGTGTTGTCATCCTCAGAGACCACACCATTGCCCGGGATATCTCATGAATTGTGAACTCGTGCAAATTGGTTGGCTCACCTTGGAGTTATTTTGCCTACTAGACACGAGAATATGTGGCTGTGACTACCTCGACCATATACATACATAAGTAGTGTATGCATCAGTTCTGCATGCAATCCTACATCCTGCATTCTAGGCCAAAAGAAAACAACAGGCCATCTGCTTAAGGTCGGTTAGCCAAGCGAATGGCAACCGTAATGAAGACTCTTTCGTTACGCACGACATGTGAGAGAAGATGGTTCAGCTTGCGTGCATGGAGGCGTACCTGATCTCTCCAGCCATGGTCTGTGTAATATTCTAGCAGACAGATTTCACTTGTCTACGTGTCGATACGAAGCCAACCATAATCGGCGTTCTTGGGATGCTAGGTTTGAAGGTGGGCTGTCTTATAATATTCGTCCTCTGGAGACACCTTCTTGTAATTCTATTGACTCTCTAGGTCTGGTACTAACTAGGTGGCCTTGGAGAACATATCTGCAGCGAAATTCTAGAATTCCGTAAGATAGATCGCGTCGATGTTAGAAGGATACTTGACCCCTGTACGGCCGAGTTGTCATATAACCACCTCCAGTGTTCAACGCCAAAAATCATCGTCGACTTTACCCCTGCTAACAGCAAAGCAAGGGATGAACCAATGACTCATCTAGAACGCCCGTATCCCCGTCTTGTCATCGATTCCTATGCACGACATTGATGCCTCCAAGTGAGCCACGAATTTTGGAGGCGATGCCAGAGGCATACCGGTCTCCTTCATTTAGATGTCGAATAAATCGATAGGTATCGGTATCGTGAAGACAGCCACATTTCGTGGTGGGACTTCTTGGCATTTCGACATGCGTGGAGAAAGATGGCTGGTATATCAAATACCTCTCCATATGGCGCCTCACCGCTCTTTCTACTAGAGGGACTTCTTCGCTGCGTCATTGTGTCCCAGTCGTTAGGGTATCGATACCGAGCTGCCCCACGATGGAAGTGTGCTAAGTGGCTTTGGGTAAAGCCCGTCTTGGAGTTTGCGGGAATACATACTGGCAACCCTGCGTCAAATTTCGATGTGACGTGGTTGTTCTCATTTCGCTCGGAAGAACATGGGCCCCCCGGCTTTCCCATGCCCAGGTTGTCGTGGCAGATGGACATACCCCAAGCCGGTTAAGGCCGAGATGGCATACTCGCTTCAGCCTTCATCCTTGACGTGAGACTGCGACACGGAATAGAGTAGACCCCATGGATGACCCAGATGTGCGGGTGCTGTCGCCGTTCTTGCGATCGTACCAGCAATATGTCACCAATTGAAGCACTTGCGGACCAACCCCGCGCCAGCTTGCTCGCATCTTCCTCACCATCAGATGATCTTCATCGTGAATAATCCAGGTTTGCTTTGCTAATCATCTTGTCTGATATATGTATCATGGTTCCGATTGGGTGGATAGTGTGACATGTCCAAGAATGATTTCGTGGCCCCTTTCAGTGCACGGACGGCGAGAGAGTCCAGTCTGTAAGATGGGCATCAGTCTTTGCTCCAGCCCAACCTCCTGTCTTCCGCCATTGCAATATTAAATGTCGATGAAAAGATGCAGTGCTGTGGGTAGTCAAAGCATACCAAGGATACCCGTTGCAAAATCCAACAAACTCGGCCAATCGTTCACCCTGGCTGCCTCAGGAGGCCGGGAACCATGGGGCGCGATGCCCAGAATCGGTCTTTCCCTTTATGGCTCGAAAGAGAGAGCAAGAACTGCAGGATTCATGCTGCCATCATGTCTCCATCAATAGCTGTCCAATCGAGACAGAGTTCAGCCGTGACCAGCTGAGTCTTGGTCCCCATGGGAGGGAACGCAGCAAACATAGTATACCCTGGCACAGACTGACGACAGACGCTCAATGCATCGTCATTGCTCCGAACACGAGAGGGCCTGTCGAGAATGTTAGATGAAAAGCTGAAGCAAAGTCGAGCACGGGATTCAGAGTGGCCGAAACTGAGTTTCAACCTATGAAGGCAGCATTGGTTTTTTGGCTGGTTGACGATGTCGATCGTCCCCTTAAAGATGATCACTCCATGAGAGAAGTGGAATCCATGTGGGTTAAATTGTGCACGATCACCTGGCTAGAACTGAAAATAAGTTTCTAAAGGCCTTCTCGAGATATTCCGTCACTGTTCCTGGCATCGGCTGAGTCGTTGGATCAACCGATCTTCTGATCGTATCTCTTGACTCTCTGTCCGTAGATGACGGCTGGCAAGGATCTATTTACTATCCTTGCTCCATCTGCCCAAGATGTTCAGTGTCCCGGTTGGGTGGATCTCGACACCCAAGATGCGGCCATGTGCAGAGTGTTGTGTTACTAGCACGGCAGGATCCGCTCCCGGTTCCAAGACCTAGTCGAACCTGGCTTGTCGAACAGCATAGCAGATTCAATCATGCAAGACAACCCAGACTGGGTTGGTTGACAGGTCAGGCGTTTCGGGGATAAGAAGAAATTGCTCCGGAAAATTATGACGGTATGACCAGGGCACTTGATCGAATAAGGATCGACGGTCGCGACAAACCAAATGACGATAGGTAGGATGTTTACTTACTTGCCTATGAGAAAGTGATAGTTTGATTATGAAACGCCGAAGCTCACGTGGTTGCGGCCTTCACGTGACACATCCTCGCCAGATTTGCTCAGCAACTTGTTGTGAAGGTGCGAGGGACAATGCTGGGGACTGTGCCTATAGGGAGGGGTAGTGCTTGTTCTTGTAGCCTCGAGATAGTGCTTATAGCTGTGGATAGTGCTCAAGGTATAGCCTATAAACAGTGTTTATATGCTGTACTCTGAAAGAATTCGATATAGTTTATTTCTATCCATCTACGATATATTTCATGATTATTTACAAGGCATCGCCTCTAGGTTCGCTTGAGTAAAAAAATTACACATCCAGGGCCAACGCGTAACATTACCGCTATCCTCAATGGTTGCATAGGTATCTTAGAGATCGACAAGATCATCCCCCTCCCCTTCGGATTCATCCTATGTAACCTACCTCAGCAGGTACCTACCTCAGCTAACCTATCTTCCACTACCCAACCGCAAGTTTCTAAAGGAAAAGAAAAAAAAGAAAACTTGAAGAAAAGGCACAAAAAAGAAGAATCTCGAGTTCCGAGGAACTGCGGGCCAAAAGATAAAGAGCAACTCCGAATCGGGGAATCGAACCCCGGGCTTGACGGCACTGCACTACATCACAGACTGTTGTGTATGCGATGCGGGATGAGAGCGTCAAATGTTAGCCACTACACCAATTCGGACAAAGTTTCGGTATAGGTGGGATTGAACCACCAGCGTTGGACTCGCGGGGAATCGAACCCCGGACCACTCCCAGATTCTCGTTTGCTTCTCGGAAGAGAGAGGCAATCAGATTGCTAAGGGAGTATTATACCACTAAACCACAAGCCCCGAGAGGAAGATGTGAGCTTCCTGTGTGGGTTGCCGACTCGCTAAACCAAGTATTGGCTTTTTTTTTGCCTGGGTGGGAGGTTTTTTTGTGGCGCCGCTAAGACAGAAAAATACCGCGCCCCGGATCGGTAGTGCTGGCTGGCCTCAGTTCGGCTTACCTCGAGGAACAGAATTCGCACCTCTATTAAGAAAAGAAAAAAAGAAAAGAGAACGCCAGGCCTACCTCAACGTAGCATCAAGGTATACACACTACTGAGTCAACAAGACCTCTTTCCCGAATTCACCCGGTGAATGTCATCACTCGCAACCATGACGGTTCATTGTCGGTCCTCTTCTCCTCACATTCCTAGGTTGCAATCGGGCGACCGGCCTCGATAAGCCCCATCACCTGACGCATGCCGGAGTTTTCAAATCAAGTGGCTCTCTCAGGCAAGTAGCTCTTCACGGTTACATTTCCCCAGTCACACCGAAGGTGGCGGGAGTGTGGTGGGGGCTTTGGTGGTAGTAGAAGCCGCGAGATGGCATTTTGCGAGCGGGAGACCGTCTCCGCATAGGCACATCTTCTTGGCTTGGCTATTTCCAGGTGCAGTAATACAGGTAAGTCGTTCTTGATATCAGCATCCTGACCCGAACACGCCAGTTCGCCCAATAAGTGTTGATTATTTCAGCGCCATGGATTCTTGTATAATAGCTTCTTGTTTAAAATATCACCACGGAAGACTGAGAGGTCATTCTCCAGCACTCACTTGTGATACTATACCTAATAGGTATATTTCGTGGGTGATCTTACCGGTACCCTTGTACGTTCACTTATATAACACGACTCCGACGGAGGTACCTAGCTTACAGCCACCTATACTTGAGGCTAGGCAGGTAATCTACACTATTATACTGCTCGTGCACTCCGTCATAGCCGCAGCAGCCGAGTTGCTCATTAGGAATTCACTCAGTCGTGCGCATCACGCCACCGCAGTGCGCAAATGGTCAGCATATCTACATGGTGGTTGAGCACCCAACTCATGCAAGGTACAGAGCGGACGCGCTGCAGCAGCGATGCGCAATCCCGATCCCCGCCTATGCATTTCGATCAACTAACTAAGACAGCAGCGAATGATACGAAGGCTCACGAGCCTCATCAGCGTCGCATACAGACGCACAATATGTCGGATATAGAAGATACGGCAGTGAGAGAGGGTGTGCGACCATGTCAGATGCCCACATGACAAGACTGACAAAGTGACAAGACGAAGAGGTGTGGGGGGGTTGTCTCTTGTCTGACTACCAGGCAAGTAGGTAGATAACTTGATGTGCGCTCGTATCTTCAACCGGTTTTCCTTTCTGGGTTGCACACCATCTCCCTGTGCATTATTCCGCTTTGGGAACATTACCTCGCTCCCTCACGGTCCCTCAGTTTCTCTCTTGGCCCAAGATATGAGTCTTCGTGCCCTGCGCCCTATCAATGATCATTAATTCACGGCAATAAGCCCGACGCGTCTGTGGGGTTTTTCTTTTCTGAGATATCTTCAGTACTTGTACCCTGCTCGACAGCTGAGTGACCGGGATGACCACCACCTTCACATCTCTGCCGACGAACCCACAAGGCAGCTTCTTTCGCCAGCAGGTGACTAACCGAGTGCTAGTCACTTCTGTCTCTCGCTCATCTATCCCTTCTGCCTACGATAAATCATATATATATAAAGAGCCCCGCTGCCATAACTTGTCTTATTGTGCTCCTCCTACCGACACTTCAGCTCGAGGTTTCGACTTCGTTTTTTTTCTCCACTACACTTCTCGCTTCTGAGCCGGCTTGGGCCCGGCAGTTTAGAGAAGGTCTGCATTTCCAAGGAGCGTGACCATTCTTTCAACCCGTGAACTATATAAACCATCCTGGCTGGAGATGATACTTTGGAGCCCATCACCCGGATCAAGGTCTTCATTTCGCTAAACTTTCCTAAAATCAATCAACATGCCTCTGTTACCTTCGGATGCACTTAATGCAGTGCACCGGCCATCATGGCCGCCCAGCGGGGTGTGGTCTTCAAGTCCCAGCCGGATCCCACCGGCACTTGACGAGGACAGGGACGGCCTATCCACGGATGATGAAGACATCGACAGCTCTACAAGGCCTGAGAATCCTCTTAAATACTTTTTGACGCCCGCGACCCCCGGAGATGATGAACTAGAGTTTGAGTTCGACTTCGATGCGGGCATCGAGGACTCAAACAGCCCGCGTCGTATCGTCCGAAGTGTAAGCCCTTCTACACTCGATGGTCTCAGACGGTACAAGGCCAAGAGCAAAGAAACGGATTACAATGTCCCGGACAGAGGGGAGGACGACGAGGACGAGGACGATGATGATGATGAAGATTACATACGCTTTACTGCTCAGAGGTCACTTCCGTTTGGTCTCGAAGACTATTTTGACCATCCTCGACACGGTTCCTCCGCTCATACAATGTCACAAAGCGCCGATTCTCTACTATCACCATCCTCATTCCATGTTGGATCGCCTAGGGGTCGCCTAGCCAAGCGCTTCACCCCACCGCCTCGACATGTTGTCCGCGGGAGGCCCGCCGGTCGTACGCTGCAACGGCGGCACTCCTGGCGGGAACCTAGCCCGGACGTCTGGTCCATCGACGAAGAACCCGATAAGGAGACGAGAAGCGAGATGGGGCTGAGCATCGAGGACCTCGATGACGGCTCGGAGAAGAAGACACAACCTATAGATATACCGGCTGCGAAGCCCAGGAAGAAGGTCCGGTTCTTGTTACCGGTTCAGGAGTTTTGATTTTGCATCTCATCTGTTGCATCTTTTTTTCGATCAACTGGGAGTAATTTACTGCATGGTATGGCGTTGCGGATTTTTGAATTATTTTTTTTCTCTTGGGAGCATCGGGTCGCTACATTACCACTGTTAACCTACTATCTATTCTCATCCACTTTTCACATTGCATCGAACCTTCAGCATACACGGGGCGTCTGGATAGGGTGGCTGGCTTTCTCATTATCGGGGGGGCTACGGGCATAAGTAATTAAAAGATATCCGAACCCCTCTAAATTGAACATTGCATTCTCTATAACTCGTTGGGCATTAATGACTGAAACTATCCGTCCCCGTCCCCGTCGTCTTCGTATTGGGTTCCGTATCCCCTTTCTTCATGATAATATCTGTCGACACCTGTGCCTCAAAAGCCATATCCCAAACAAGCTGAAATTCGTCCATGTCGGTGATCTCCGAAGACCTGGAAGCCGCCAAGCGTCAGCGCTGGAAATGAAAAGGGTGTTTCCAGATTGAGCGAGTAGCATAAAGCGTAAGCCATAGTGTAGCGTAGGTAGTCAGTTGAAGGTAGGGTAGTGCGTAAGCCTCGAGCCGAGTACCGTCTGATCCGCCCCGACAACTCCGTGCCCTTCGGACACCGCGCAAGATTCTACGTACATTGGCTCAATAGGTGTTATATCTATCTACCTGCTGTGGTACTCACCGCCCAATAATCTTACGCAAGCCCGCCACCCTCCCCCCCCATGCACCCCATCAGCGCAGGGCATAGCCACGGGGCACACATGTGTCCAGTCCACTTTGTCACAAAATCGTCGGGATAATGTTAAATGTTAGTGTGTGATTGATTACCTATGTTTCGCGCACATGTCCGCGCTTGATTAATCGTGAGTATGGGTGTATGCACGTGTAAGTGACCAATGCCTAGCAACGAACGCAGACGTGTATGTGTGGCTTGGCCTGCATACATTCTTACTCGGTATACTAGGTATTCATCATTCATTAGTATCTAGGGACTTATCAAGATAACACGCGTGCGTGTTATTATTCCTATCTGACGCGGATCCTAAGCCGTTCAACCTAGAGTACTTCTCATTCGTCAGCCCTACGATGTACTGCACCTTGCCTCTCGCATATGCAGGTAAGTCTAGTGGCACCGGTTTGGTATTACACTACCTGCCTTGCATTAGGTTTGAATCTCATCTCATGTTTTTGCAAGACCCTGCGAATTGTGCATATAGATGGCAGGAAAGAAAAATTTTCATTCAAAAGACGGTAAGCTCCTCTGTCTATATCTATACACGTACACCATACTTAAGTATACCAATCTTACGAATGAGAATATAGGCCAAGTTCGCCTCATCCTATATATCCTTCTTAGCGGTGAAGCATTGCACTAGCCAGAGCACTAGCTAACATCATTATCATAAGCCATCTAGGTAGGTAAGTGATAGGTAGAAATCTACAGCAGCATGTCCAATTACAGTAGATAGGTCAGTATGCTAGAACTATTTCATCACTCCCAGCAGCCACGTGTCAGAAAACTATAGAGCTAGTTATATAAGGTCATGGGTTGAATGGAACAATTATATAGGTAGATATTATCTATCTTGTATACCCATTACGTCCGCCTTGAAGGCAATGGAAGTCAGTGATGTAAGCAGACGGAACGACATCTTCCCGGCCAATGAGCCAGCCACTGCCCACGACGTACGCACTACCCACCGGGAACACCTATCTGTGATAGAAAAGTGATAAGCAGCCAGGTCGGGCCCAATATGTACTGACGTGAGACATTGAACGTAATTCTGCTCTTCGCACATGTGACCCGAGTCAAGCCGAGTATAGATCAAGAAAGGGAAAAGGAAAAAGCCGGTTCTTGATGGTTTATTTCCTGTTCTTGGTTCCCAATACCTAATACCTTGAGCATCTGACACTGGACTAATATGGGACTAAGTGTATACTAGTGTATGCTGAGCAAACTGGTACATGAACGTCTGACAAGGCGGCGGCCTAGTGCTAACGTTGTCAGGACTAGTATAATGTACGCCACCTAACCTAGCTCCGTAGATGCTATCTCGATCGATAATGCAATAGGTATCCCGTTGCCAGAGCCCTTGCTGTGACACCCGCCTGAAGTGCAGCTGAAGGATCGATAATCAGCCCTACACTGAATTACACTACCTGCATTAGTGTAGGATTAGCGTTAGGCTTGTCCTTCTCGTTCCGGTCACCTTTCTTGGCTCTCTTGATGGATTGGCTTCGGTGTGGTGATATACGAAAGAGATGCCCAGCTAAGTACTTCGTAGTGTGCCTCATTTGGCGGATTGATAGCCTTAGGCCGTGGTTTCTTCCATTTACTTAGTGGAGATATACAGTCTTAATGCCAGAATAGCTGTATCTCTTGGTGACTCGTATGTTCCGCTGTCCCGCGTGTTCTCAGAATAGAGGTTGATCAGGATCATACTTCTTTGGCAAACATTGGTTAACATGAGATGCCCAACATCACATAATGCGAGCCAGTTTCATCTCTAACTATGTACCTATGTTACCCACATGTTCTATAGGCCCTCTAATAATAGATGCCTATGTTGGTACAATTAATTATACAATAATACCTACATCCTAGGTAGTTAGTTGGTGTAGTCCTTTTGCTGCCGAGGCAACCCGCTTTTCCCCACGACCCAGCAGTCTGGCACGGCGGAGTGCATGCATACCTAGACACCCACTTTCATTGATATTGACGATCTAAACTTCTCAAGGACCGGCTGACTCCTGTGGGTTTTGGCAAGAGACGATAACATCACACGCAAACTTCAGCGATAGTGACCTAACCTAAGTGGTTGCTAGGCTCAGAAAAGCACCTGTTATTACAAGTAGGCAGCAAAAAGCTCTCCAAACCCGGCTAGCTGCATACATAGTAGGTAGTGTACATTAAAGATTTAGGTTAAACACGGAGGTGCAGTCCTACTGCAGTTCCAATTATAATTAAACCCCCGGTAGTGCCAAGCAAGTTGTCACTCAGAGAAAGCTTCGCCGGCGAAAACTCTCTATTTTAGGTACAAGGTGAATCGAAGCACGAAGATCTTTAATTTAAGTCTACCTACCTAAATATGTACTCTTAAATACTTCGTTATAAATAGGTCGGTTGTTACGTTGTGATATGTTACCTACATAATATAGGTAAGTAGGGGGAGAACTATTACTTTAGGGCCTCAGCGCCTGAAACAGGACGTAGCTAGACGGTATAACCACGGAGGGCAACCCTCCAGAGAACCAATAAGAGGTCTGCACTTCCTAAGACCAGAAGCTTTCCAATCAAGCTGAAAATCCTAAGGTCAGTCAAAGATCCCTGATTATTCCTTTAAAGCATAGTCTCGATATAGAGGATATCGCGTTTAAATCATCAATCTTAACGACGTTAGGCATCAAGGGCATGCGCACCCGCTTCGCACCCATACTCGTTCTTGTAAAATATGAGATGACTGAGTTGCTAGATCGTTCAACAAAGCCATAGTCGTTCACAGCTAGAAATACACAATGAGTCTGGTATTCACGTACCCTCCTCTAACAGAGCAGGACCACATACGGGTTATATTGTTACAGCCAGCACTTGCTCGGGATGACGAACTTATTGGATCTTTTCAACACATCTCACTAGACAACCACTATTACGACTTGATCGATCCTTACACGGCCTTGTCATATGTATGGGGCGAACACACGTTAGCTGACAGTATTCTTCTTGATGGTCAAAAACTCGGTATTACTGCCAATCTAGGCGCCGCGCTACGAGACCTGCGCGATGGAGACCGCACTCATCGAGTATGGGCGGATGCACTATGCATCGACCAAGACAACATACCCGAGCGAAATAAACAGGTCGCGTTGATGGGACAGATCTATTCTCGGGCCAATAACACGGTTATTTACCTTGGGCCACTAACTCCTCATGCTGAGGTCATCCTCCGCGAAGTGCACCGCTTCGCTCTGCTAGGACCCGATGCCGAGCATAGTCCTGGCGACGAGGAGGCGATCATCAAGGCGGCGAATGAAGGGCTGCTGGTCCAACCTTGGTTTCACCGAGTTTGGGTATTGCAAGAACTGGTGCTCTCAAGAGAGCCATGGGTACAGTTCGGTCCAAAGCGTATCCGGTGGCAGGATATGTGCCGTCTTTTGATGCCTCCTTTGAGACAGAGGCGGTTGGATGAGGACACCGAGGGAGACGTTACCGTCTTGGAAAGTATGAACAGCGTCCGTGCCGACTACTGGAAGAACCACCCGGCTTCATTGTTCAGCTATCCGCCCCCCAGGAAACGCGTACATTCCAATAGCGATGAACATGAGCGTCGCAGGGATCCGTGTAGGCTTTGGAACCTTCTCAACATGAGAAAGAACTGCGGAGTAACGGATCTCAGGGACATGGTATTCGCCCACATGGGGATTATCTCGGATAGGGAGGAAGCCTTCAAATACATAAAGATCGACTATAGCCAGACTACGAGTGACCTCTTCACCGCAGTGGGGCGATATATCGAACGGCGTAAGGGACTCTTATCTCTTATACATTTCCTAGGGCCCCCTCGTACTCCCAATTTAGTTCTGCCATCGTGGGTGCCAAGCTGGGGCAGACCAGTACATGGAGGGGTATCCGAACCGGACCTGGAGAAGTCCCTGTCAAACCCATTTTCCGCTTCTTGCAGGGCAGAGGCATTTCCCATTATGTCTTTCGTCGAAATCGAGTCTGTTAGCGATGTTCTGCCCAGGCCACCGTCTCCAGAAAATTTGCATCGACAACTCGATGAGCCCTGGAAGTCTGGGGTACCTCGCGTGAAGGGCCAAAAGAATATAGACTGGGAACATCAGACAATAGGCTCCTTCCCTCGGGAAACGAACAAACGGCTCTACGTTTCCAAACCCAAGTCACGATCTGCCTTGCTCACAACTGGGGTGAGAATCAACGTCCCGCTGGAGACAACGTGCGGCGACCTTCTACTAGATCTTGTAACGTCTACTGGGAATGACTACGGACTTTCTAAAATAATTTCTGAAGGGAACTCTCAATCATATATTGGAGCGGTTGTGCATCCCGACACCCCTCCTGGAGCTGGGAGCTGGGAGCGGGCATATGTATCGAATTACGTCGCTGCCATATCCCAACGCTATAACGATCGTTCCGCGGACATCGAGAAGATCTTCTTCTTGCATGGTCGTCTTCTGGGTGTACAACGGATCGTGGCACCCTCGGGAACTAAATTTAGTTGGCGCGTGGATAAAGAACAGGTGCATGAGTTAGCAGATAGGTGGTCTACACACGACGTGGCTGAAAGACTAGCGAGACGGCGCAATACTAATACATATTCTAGAGCTATAGCTTGTGTCTTGGTTCTCCATTGGGAGCCAAAGACAAGTAATTGATACTGTGAGCGACATAATCCCTAATGTTGACATACGAGAGGACGCTGACATAGCTAACTTCACACGACATCTACGTATATTGCATGGGCTTACTCTAACAACTACTACAACGACAACAACAGCCCACATGACGATTGATGACTGGAGACTGTAAGCTTTAAGGCGCGGGGGCTGGCATGTTGCCAGGAGATTAGTTTTACTCCGGAGTGAAGATAGGTAACAAGTAGGTTCCTTCTAGGTAGCATACAGATGATAGTATAGGGTAAGGACTCGATTTCATTGATTCCTAGGCTGTTTCAAAGTAGTCGGGAGAGTTCTGCTCCTTGTATAATAGTAGTACTTATACAAAAACGTCGAGGGGTGTAGAAGTTAACCCCCTTGCGATCTTGTCCCCGGAAACATTTATGAGATGGGATAGTTTTCAATGCGATAATGGCGAGAGAGGAGAGATAATACCTCAACTCAACACAACTGAGTACATATAACTACACATGCAATACACAGATGATGTCGCGAACAATACACGGCATCATCCGAATCTAAAAAGGCCTCGGAGACTCGCAAGACAAGGAGGCGAGACAGAAGCCTCAGAGTTCTTTGCTAAACCACGGGTGCTTCAAGGCCTCCCTCGCCGTGATCCTCCTCGTCGGATCGAGGATCGTCATCTTGGACAGGAGGTCCTTGAAGTCCTCATCTCCGAATCGCCATACAGATATCGGCGCCCTCGGGTTCGAGGTCTTGAAAGTATCCGCAACCTCGATGATGCGATCCACGAACGGGTTGTCGCTGCCGAGGTACCTGAATAGGCCGCGAAGCCCCTCATCGTCGCCGAAGAAAAAGATATGCTTCCCTATGATATGACGCCACGAGTCTGGCGCTTCTAACTGCTCGATCGGCACCTTGAACGGCATCCATTTTAAGACCACGTATATTGCCTGATATTAACCTATTAGCGGGCGTTTGCTATTGCGCCATGCCCGCAGCTATTCTGGTGCTATTGCGAGAAATATGACTTACGAATATCGCAAATGAGAAAATATCCGACGGCCTATTCTGCAAGCCCTTCGCCCACGATTCGGGGCTCCGCCAGAGCTGGTTGCCGCAAATACCACCAAATATGCCCTTGACAGAGCCGATATCGACTGCGTCCTCGATATCGCCTATTTGGACGGCGGTAATGATCGGCTCATCCTCGCCGTTTTCCTGGTAGTTAACGAGAATATTATTCGGCTTGATATCTATTTACTATCAGCATGTGAACCTAGAATGGATGATTGAGTAGCACCACCATTATGGATGACACCACGGTCATGCATGTCAGCAAGCCCTTGTAGAGCGTCTCGGACTATGTCTCGCCTCGTGGACGCAGAGAGATTCTTCTGGGCAAATTCCAGAAGGTGTGCGTCTAGAAATGGATAGATGAGTAGTTCCAGCGATGCCTTTGTGTCTACCAGCGGCCTGACATTGGGAATCGAATGAAGAGTCACCGTCATCAACTTTCTGTAGTACTCGAAATCCCCGGGAGTGCTATTCTTAAGCACGTATGGCTTGCCCCGAGAGCTATTTACCCATGAGCAATTCCAGTCAGAGAGTTTTTTTAATAGAAAAGGGGAATGAATAATTAAGAAATAAATCGAATTAGCAGTGCATTATGTAGAGGGCAAGACAGACCTGGCACGATACACGAACATAGAAACGTCACTTCGCTCTAACAACACCTCCTCGATGGTGTATGTTTGCCCCGAGTCGCTGCACACCGCCTCGCCGACCTGTAGCGGTTTCTGGGGTGCTCTGGATGCAGTCTCCGCGGCAGGTTCGGCGGATATGGACAGGCGTTTTCTTAGAGGTCGCCATATCCAGCTCATCACCCGTTTCATTGTCGATGTCGGGGCGGTTGACTTTGAACGTACGAAAGAAGGGCACGAGAGAGCGATACTTCGTGAAGAGACACGTAGGATGCCTCTTAATCTTATAAGACTGGGCGAGGAGCGGAAATACCTGAGGCTAGAAGGGGTAGCCATAGGTCACCTTGGATTATTAGCAGTATTTGCTCTATTGCTGCTGGACTTAGTGTTTGTGCAACTATGAATGAGAATTACCGTAGGTGAATTGTATTAATCCCTGATGTCTTACAGCTCCATGTTCGGGTGGTCTGTGCCTCTTAATCTCGGACTAAATTTTAAGCGTAAAACTGATGAACTACTACTTAACTACCTTTCCGAAATACACCTCGTGAAGAGTTGGTAGAATTAAGCACTCTTGCAAAATCCAATCCTACCCTACCCATCTGTAAGTAGTCAATTTCTTGTAGTCATAGATGTGTAGAGCTGAAAGTTGAAAATTCAGTTTAACCGCAGGCACAACTCTAGGCACAAGTAGGTATCTGGGTAGCCCGTGGAACCTAAAGATGGGTCAAAGGATTCGCCTGAGCCTGAGCTCACACAAGCTGGGATCCAGTTCATCGGGTGGTTGGAACGTCTTTGATAGGTCACTTGCTCTTTCGACTAAACCTAAACTAAGCTGGCCTGGTCTAGCTCTAAGTGAGTATTGATACCTAATGGTTAATGACGATGCTACATACTATAGGCGTACCGTAAGTCTATGTATGCCTTCATATCTATCTACTGAACCGTTTTATTAGTTAGAACTAGTTAATACTGTCTCTAAGTAGTCCTAAGAACAATGTTAAGAAAAGAATCAGACACAAATGTAGCTATAATAAACAATTCCTACGGTAATATACAGTTCTCTAGACCCCATCAGCAAGCGAAGCCTGAGAAATCAATCTAGAACAGAAACAAAAGAATAGGTACCTAAGTGTTTATACGGTGTCTGTAACGTGCTGGGCATTGGGCCCCAAAAACAACGCGCGCTGAATTTGTAGAAGAGTAAAAAACCATCTAGTTTAATTGTTTCCCCCCCCTCCGCAGGAGACACATAAGGTAAAACGCCGCCAACGCCATAACATAGTACAATTTCTCAGTACGGGATATAGTACAAGGGTCACAGCCGCGATCTAGTCCGATTCATCATCCTCGACGTCTTCGACGGTCACGGCCTTGGCTTTACCCTTACCGTTGTCGGAATCCAATCCGCCGTCATCGCTGTCGCTGGAATCAGCCGCGTGAGATCCGGCCCCTGTAGCGCTCTCATTCTTCGACGTAGAATTGCCTGGGATGGACGTCGTGGACGAGTTATCACGATTCTCGAAAAGGAGGCGGGAGGAGCCACCCCATTGTGGCAGTACAGGGGTGGGAGCTGCAACATTGGGAGCTTCTCTTTGTATCTGAGAAGTAGGAGGCTCGGCGGACCTATCGGTTCCATGTTGTGCGTCATTATTCCGAGCTGAACTGTGGGTATTGGCTGGTGGGGTCGATGAACTTGCGGGGCTAATGGGACTAGGAATTAAGTTACGTCTATTGAGGGCGGACGCATTCTCCTGCGGCTCGTATAGTGAATCGAAGGATGAAAAGATTGGACTAGGTGGATTCCCTGCGTGGCGCTGCAATGATTGGCCCTCTAGACGATGGAGTGGCAGTAGGGACCAACCAGGAGGGATCGATACTCCCTCTGGAAGATCATGGCTACCCGATGGGATGGCGGACGCGTATGGAGTGCCGCCGTGTCTCGTGATAGAGGGAGGAATGTGGAATGCGGCATTCTGGAAATGATTCGGGATTTGTTGAGCAACAAATTGCGCGGTCACGCCTGCTGAGCTAGCTTGACCGCTAATGCTATTCGTGGCCTGCGGCTGGATTTGACGGAGTCGATTCAATTCTACTGTTAGAGCGTGAAGAATTTGTAATTCGGCCTGGGTTGTTTGCAAGGCATACATCTCTTGCTGTATTCGATTCGAAATGTCATGAAGTTGGGCTTGCATGCTCTCTATACTAGTTTGAGCATCGTTAAGATTGGCGGGTAGCGTTGGGGGCGCTGGCGCCGGGGTAGCAGCCGGGGCGGCGGGTTGGTTTGCACCATGTAGACGGAGCTGGTTCGCCAAGTCATGAATATTCTCTGCATTTCCTTGAGCAAAGCCCAACCGAATCGGACCCAGCTGGAACACGCGCAGGTTGCCGGCTGGCTGACCAGGATTCCCAGCTCCTGCTCCTCCGCCACCGCCGGGTACAGCTGCGGCTGGTGCTTGGGGTTGCCCACCGACATTGGGACCTGCTGCCGCAGCGGCGCCGTTCGGGCCGGCGCCGTCAATGACCACTGAGCGTCGACATGTAGGACATACTTGTTGTCTCTCTAACCACCCCTTCAAGCAACCGAAATGCAAGATATGGCCGCAAGGCAGTTTCTTCGGCCGAGAGCGTTCAACCGCATCTGCGACAGACGGGTCCCATGGTCTCATGTCTTCCCTGCAGATGATGCAGGTGTCCTCCCTGCCGAGATCCTCCTCAGTGGCGTCCGGATATTTGTTCATGTCTTCTAGCGCTTTCCGATAGCGCATCAGAGCGCCGAGCCGTTTTACAAAGGAACGGGCCGTCATGAAGAGGTCTCGCATGATGTGAATCGGGAGCCCGTAGAACATCAAAAGGATGGCGAAAAAACTAGAGTATATGGCGAGCTTAAAGAAGTCTATAGCGTGTTAGCGAAGAAGGTGGCCAGCTGGTGAATAATTGTGTACCTGTCATGAGATCGAGGGTTAACACCCACTGTCCCTTCGATTCCCAACCGGGCACCTCTATGTCCATCTCGTCAATACTTTCCACGTCCGGAAGCTCTTCCTGTTGTGCGGCTTCGGCCACGGCGGCGTCGTCGGACTCTCTGCGTCGCATGATATCGCCGTACTGCTGCTCAGCGAGCCGTCGTCGCTCCTCCAACCGGATCTTGGTCTGCTTCTTTACGATTCCAGACTCTATCAGAGACAGCAAATAGCGGGAACTCGTGCGGCCAGAACAGGTAGCCAGGATGGCGAATTCGAACAGAAACATTACCATCATGTTAGGACGGGCCTGTTGGATGACAGTGTTGACGGCGTATAAGAACAACCAGGTATCGTAAGCGAGACTGATGAATAGGGAGATGGAGAGGCGGGTGTGGAACAATCTGGGGTTGGCGGGGGGTTGCTGCTCCAGGACCTCGACGCGGCCCTCGCCTATCCATTCCCAGACCTTTCCGGTGACGAGGGCGGTAAACATGACCAAGAACCAGGCGCCGACCTCCTCGCGGAAGATGGTCATGGCGAGGCAGGTCTCGGTGACGGCGAACCAAGCCTTCTCGTAGAGCTGCTCGATTTCGACGGGTCGGAGAGGGCCGTAGAAGAGCCGTTGAAGGGCCCAGACAAAGGAAGCATATATAAGGAGGACGAGGTTTACTAGGATCTATGACGCACGGGTTCGGCGGGTTAGCAGATCGGCTCGGCTCGGCTCTCCGACGCGTCGACAGTACAAGAAGAATAGTAAGGCAGGAGAAGGCGGCGAACCATGAGGCTGAGGTTGTTCTGCGATAGGTAGACCATGGCAGAGTAGAAGTTGGCACGCTGGTTGAAGGCATAGGCGACCACGCCCGTGGCCAGCGCCGTCGAGGCCTGTGTAGATTGACTCAAGTATTAGCATGACCTGATGTTCGTCTTAACGTTTGCGATTCCGCGAATGGCTCGTGGCCAGGGGTGTTCTCCATGTTGACGATGAATGGGGGAATATGCACATGCTAGGCTCGTTGGCGTGAAGCTTACCCCGGCGTACCAGAGGAGGCGCATCGCGGGCGATACAAGAGAGGCGAGCGGGAAGCAGGGAAACGCGATGGTCGATGGCGCGGCAGAATAGGCAGCTAAGTGTCCATTATTCCAGCTGAGGCGGACTTGGATAGAGCAAGTACTAGGTTAGGTAGGTGTAGGCTCTCGATGTTGTGAGGTGAATAGGAGGAGGTGACAAACGAGATGAGTGCAGGTGGTGTCTCGATGATGCCACCTGTTGTTGTAAAGTACTACTGGCATAAGGTACCGCCGGGTCCGTAGGTAGCCTATGCCGCATTTCCAGCCGCGGGGTGTGGGTCTCCTGGGGTGGGGGGCCCACAGTGGGCAGGGGTCCTGCACGCACTACATGTATTCAAAGTCTCAGAGCAGGGAGATGCCTATTGGCCAGTTCCATCAGGCAGCTCCGAACTCTTGGTACAGGTGGAGGAGTCTCGACGAGACGTTCTGCTCCGTGTATGCTCCGTACCTCTTGCTTGTGCAGCAGTCGTTTTGGACATTTTCTCTTCCTGCTTGTTTTCCTATTCTACATAATGTTGCTTTCAGGCCTTCTTGCTTAGCACTGTCGCCCCCTACTTACTTTCGACTTCAATTGGCATTGCTTCCTTCGGAATTCATGTGTATCCCGGGTCCGGTGTAAAGCCTCCCTACCTAGTACGGCCGGCCGGCCGAGCCACGTACGTCACGATCCCGTCTCGAGTAATGTTGATTTCTCGGCATCTCCACGTTACACCCCCTGAGCTCTCTGAGCCTAGCCTGTCATGGCCATACGCCGTGTAAGAATCATACTGGCCGTCGTTGTCTTCTGGGTGCTGGCTTCGTGGTATTACAAGTCTCAGACCCATGATGGTCCCGGCTTGTTCCCTTCTTCCGTCCCCGCTACCGCCAAGATCAACGGCGATTCTAGATGGGAGCCGCAGCCGACACGATACAAAGTCGACACCCTCGCCGAACTCCCCACGAACAAGCCCGCGCGGCCTATTCCGCGAATCCAAGCCTCGAAGCCGGTGGAGGATGCCGCTTCGAAAGACGAGCGACTCACGCGGCTGGCCGCCGTCAGAGAGAGCTTTCTACACAGCTGGACGGGCTATAAGAAGAATGCCTGGGGCCACGACGAGATAAAGCCCATCTCGGGCCAGTTTAAGGACCCCTTTGGCGGATGGGCCGCCACTCTCGTCGACTCGCTTGACACCTTGTGGCTCGTGGGCCTCAAGGACGAGTTTGAGAGCGCCGTAAAGGCTTGCGAAGACATCGATTTCGCCGCTCCCAAGTCGCGGGACATCAACGTGTTCGAGACCACCATCCGCTACCTAGGTGGATTTCTGGCTGCGTACGAGCTGAGCGATAAGAAATACCCCAGCCTTCTCAATAAATCTACCGAGGTAGCCGGTCTTCTCATGACCGTCTTCGATACTCCGAATCGAATGCCCATTCCCCGTTTTAATTGGAGAGACTACGTTCAGGGCAGGAGACAGAAGGCGCCTATAACCGTCCTTTTGGCCGAGCTTGGCTCTCTCAGCCTCGAGTTCACGAAGATGTCCCAGCTTACCGGTGACATGCAGTATTACGATGCCATACAGCGTATATATGATGAGATGGAGCAAGGTCAGGGGAAGACCCGACTCCCGGGCATGTGGCCCGTCTTCGTCGACGCCTCCACGTCGCCCATGAGCTTCAAAGGCGACAGCTTCACGCTCGGTGGTATGAGCGACAGCGCCTATGAGTATCTTCCAAAGCAGTATCTGCTTCTGGGCGGGGCTCTGGAGCAGCCTCGAAAAATGTATGAGAAATTTATCGACGTTGCCGAGAAGTATCTCCTCCGCCGTGCGCTGCACCAGGGAAATCTCCCCATCCGGTTCTTTGGAGATGTGCAAGTGTCCAAACCACTCCATTCGGAACCAATCGTGGTCACGACCCCTCGCACACAACATCTCACCTGTTTCACTGGTGGCATGGTCGGTATGGCGGCTAAGATCTTTGATCGACCCGCCGATCTCAAGGTAGCCGAGGAACTTACCGACGGCTGCGTTTGGTCTTACAGCGGTACCCCTTCGGGTGTCGGACCCGAGATATTTTATTACATTCCTTGCGAATCGGGCAACGAGAAGGATGACTGCCAGTGGAGCGATAGTAAGGTATGTAACTCGCCGAGCCTCTAGCTTGACTCTCGACACTGTCGAGAGCATCGTAAATCACGCTTAGATCAGCAACGCTAACCCAGGTCTTACAGTGGAAGGATGCGATTAAAAAGCACTGGGCCACTGGCCAAAAGGGCGATACCATGACGGAGCAACAGATCGCCGAGATCGTCAATGCTCGTCGATTACCTCTAGGGATGGTCGACGTGTATGACCGGAGATACCAGCTACGACCAGAGGCCATCGAATCGGTATTCTACATGTACCGACTAACCGGAGAGTCAAAGTGGATGGACAAGGCCTGGGACATGTTCACCGCCGTCGAGAAGCACACGCGCACTAAGTATGCGGCGGCGGCGCTGGACGACGTCACGATGACGAAGCCGGAGCAGGAAGATAGCATGGAGAGCTTCTGGCTCGCCGAGACGCTCAAGTACTTCTACCTCATGTTCGGCGACTGGGACGTGTTTGATCTCGACACTTGGGTGTTGAATACAGAGGCGCACCCGCTCCGGCGCGCTGATGCTTAGAAGGAGAGGAGGAGGGCAACACAAGGCATTTTTTACCTGGCGGTTTTGTATAGAGCGTATATTTACACCGCCTCCTATCCTTAGAACGGCGTTGTACTACTATTATAGACATATATGTATATATTATACACTGGAGCATATTTACGCTTAGTGTAGTGTTCTGATGGTCGATACTTGCTAGTCTGCCTAGATAGAGTATTAGGTAATGAGTAAAAAGGCGCTCCATTAGGTTCCAAGTTCTTTTACTCAAAGGTAGAGAACAAATAGCGATTTTGTCCGTTGTAGCTACGAAAGTAATGATTAAAAGTCGGCAACCCCTGTTCCCGCTCATGTACAACGCTCCAGATCGCGATGTCGAAGGGTTTACCGCGATAGGCACTGTGACTGCGAAAGGTTTCGTCAATTCCCGACTTCGAGTTGGGGTTATCCGAATTTACCGTTCCCCGTAGGATGTTTTCGAGACCGACATCCAGGAACCCAGAAGCATTGAAGCCTGTCTTGAAAAGATTCTGGTCTTATAAAGTATGGTTTTAAACGTCATTGATCGGAAGGCTTGGGATGATGAATTCATGGAAACGGTAGACAACCGCCATCTCCGCCGAGACTCACCATTCTTAGTGACTAGCGGCCAAGGATAGGTGTTTGCAGGATTGATCAGAAAAGCACTTTTGCCTAACATTTGTCGATACAGAGGGAAGCTATCGTCTCGAGGCCAGGGCATCTCATCCGTCCAGTACGTCATTTGGTATGGGTTGGCGATTAAGACATACTTTGCGGACATGAGGCGTCAGACGGTCTGATAAATATCCTCGTCGCCTAGATCTATATGGATTTTGGTCTGTGAGAACATCGCGAGAGCCGGCTGTGTTCACGGAGGAGCAGTGTGTGGACGGTAAGCAACAGCCAGTCCTTATTAGTCCGAGGGTCACCGCCGGCGAAGAGATGCTCGGTGCCGACACCTGGTCGCGTATTGGTCGGGACTCCCATTGTGTTGAATGGGAGGTACGCGGCCTTCGGGCTAGTTCCTGGTGCCTCAACTTCCTGCGTGATAAGCTTTCCATGCTCATACGACCGAAGCGCTTTGGCTACATCAACGGTGCTCCCGTACAAAGCTGAATTATCGAGCCAGGCAGTAGCCATGTTGACACTTTCCCGAGAATTTTCTGCCAACGTACTCGTTCCGGGTACCGCAGCCGTCCTCCTGACTCCAAATTTCTTATCGAGAGGGAACATCGTCTCATATTCAGGCATTGGAACTATAATGAGATCCTCCGATGTAGAATCCAGACTGTAGGTAGCATCCATTATGCATAACAAACTAGATGAGACGAGTTAAACTCCTACTGAGTTCGCGGAATATCAGTCATCTTACCTCGATCAATCCCACAAGCAGCGGGGTGTGGTCTGCTTTCGTTTAAAGAAGGTATTGCTGACAGCTCTGGCATTGGGGCTGTCTCTCGGTTCAAAGATCCTATTGCGAGGTCTGGGCGTGCCAGCCGAGCCATATAAAATGGGGCCATTCTATATTTAGTTGCAAGGCATATTATAGGTTCTATACCATCATAACGATTTGCTGATTGTACATCGCGGGCCGAGCACAAAGTTCAACTACCAAAATGGATCATCTGCTTCTAAGTAGGGAGTAGAAGGGGTTGGCAATTGGAGCTCTTGTCTGTCGACGATTGAAGTAGTAGGATGATTAGGAAGACGGACTTGACCCGGCAACTCTGTAATAGAGTCCACATCATTGGGAATGGTTTCGTTATGAAAGATTTCATGCAATTGATACCTTTTGTTCTTGTTGGGTTACAAATCAGGTGCTTGGTCCGAGTAGTAAGGCTAAGGATCGGCTACAGCAACTCAAAGAGAGGTAGCTAGGACGGGCAAAAATAGGAGATACTACATCATGATGATGATGATGATAATGATGATGATGATTGGGGCAGGGTAATACCTAGAGTATAATAGCTAACTGTCATGTAGAGAGATTAACAAGGCAGTGGTATATATGCAGCGACGGCGCGGCCATCTATATGACCCAGCATCGAGGTAAAGGGATGAGACTAAGGGGTTCTGCCTGCATTCTGAGCAGGTTGCCCACCCGCCCTGGTAAGCAGAGCGGCAGAGCATAATCCCCCTTGAACTGCCTGTTCGCTGCTACTATGTGGTATCTCTCCCTTTGCATTCGCATGATGCCGGTTGTCCTTCGAAGAGTAATCGAAGTGCAGTTACTCATCTCAGCCCCTCCTGATAACTCGTGCATCATAGATAGTCCCCTGAAACGATCTCAGACTCTCTCCTAGCCAGCGGTTGTTACCTAGCTGCCATCAGCTATCCAGTCCCCTCCGGCGTACGCCCAACTCCTCTACTTGATAATACAAGGTAATGTCTGTAGCAATTATCCGGCCTCGTTCGTAGCCTTGCATCCTTGTCATACGAACGGTCAATGATTAGGCTCCGGGCGTTCGGGCTACCTCAGAGCGCCGACGAAGTAGATACTACCGTAACCGGAAGTCCCGTTTTAGGTCTCCATCACACGCGGAAGCCCGAGATCGGCTTGGCCGTCGTGGGCTTCGTACAGTGCTGCTCCGTATAGCTGCACGTACTCCGAAGCCGCGTTACAGCTGTGTCTTGCTCACGCGGACTTGGTTATGACACCTTACTGGGCACCGAGGCCCTTCTCGCTGTGAAATTCATGCAATATATCAGCTTGCGCACAGCTGGGCGCACCTGCTGGAAAAGATAGTGACTATGGTTGCAGTGCCTCTGTTTTGGAACGAAGTGGTACGACCGAGTGAAACATGCAAGTAGGTTATGCCTTCCTTTTTTATGGATGAGGTTCAACTCTGCGGCTTTAAAAAGCGAATAAAAGTGGAACAGCGGTTACAGTACCTACATCATTATACTGCTGAAACGTGAGCAACTCAATTCTGCGGTAAGGCTCTATCTGGTTTGAACCCGCGCTATAATTATGGATATCCCGTTATTCTGTCCAATTATTGCTTCATTTGGCATACTGGGATCTAGCAGCAAATTGAGTTTGTCGCATTTTGGCAGTATTGCGTGCATGTAAATGCAGCATGTCAATATGCGTGCAGCCCCGCTATTCCACTCTCACGCACTTTTAAAGTCGCAGATGCACAGCCCCATCCCCTTGCACTATGAAGCAATTGCAGGTATACAACCATTTGAACTCTTTAAACTTGGTACCTCACACCAGACGAAGAGTACTACCAGACAAGAGTATTACCAGACAGGCGTTATCTAAAGAGAGCAACACCGGGCGCATTGCAAATGTCCATACGCAAGCCGCCAGCCATGGATCCCAATCTCGCGCATACCATCACCATGCATCCCTCTCCCTTCAATCCAAATACGAACCACAGCAATAGGTCGTCGACGCCTCGCTCCTCACACTCGCCACTCCCGCCGCATAGTGTTGTTCCTCCCAGCCGATCTCACAACACAGCCGCCAGCACGGCTGCCAGCACGGCCGTCGAGACGGTAGAGAACATAGAGCTCGAGCATACCATCGCGCGCCACCACTCCGCCGCCCCGCCCGACGTCGAATCCCAGAACGACAACTCGCGCTATCGGGACAGCGACCCCTACAACCTCGCCTCGGCCTTCAAGACCGCCGAGCAGCTCGACGAGATCAAGGCCAACACCTCGCGCAAGCGGGACGGCCCTCGCCCCCTCAAGCTCAAGAGCCGCCCGCAAGAGGTCACCGAGTTCTACCGCAACCAGAACGAGACCATCGAGCGCCTGCTTAAGACGGTCGAGGAACACCGCAACGAGGCGCGCCAGGAGGCCGGCGAGGACCACCTGCGCCATCAGATCGCCGTCTGGGGGTCGTTCCTCGCCAATATCGCCTTATCCGCCCTGCAGCTCTACGCCGCCATCTCCTCGGTGTCGCTCTCGCTCTTCACCACCGCCGCCGACTCCGTCTTCGACCCCTTCAGCAACCTGACCCTCATCCTCACCCACCGCGCCGTCAAGCGCGTCGACCCCAACCGCTTCCCCTCCGGCAAGGCCCGTCTCGAGAATGTGGGCAACATCGCCTTTTGCTTCCTCATGGGCAGCGTCTCGCTCATCCTCATCGCCTTCTCCATTCAGGCCCTCACCACGCACAAGAGCACCGACCCGACCACCAACGGCTTCCACCTGCCATCCGTCATTGCGGTTGCTATTGCCTTCGGCACCAAGTTCGTCCTGTTCCTGTATTGCTGGGGCATCAAGGACAAGTACAGCCAGGTCGACATCCTGTGGCAGGACCACCGCAACGATCTCCTGATCAACGGCTTCGGTATCCTGACGTCGGTCGGCGGCTCCAAACTCGCCTGGTGGATCGATCCTCTGGGCTCCATCGTCTTGTCCCTCCTCATCATCGGCATCTGGACCCACACGGCCTTCCAGGAGTTCAAGCTCCTCGTGGGCGTCGCGGCCAGCGTCGAGATGCAGCAGCTCATCACGTACGTCTGCCTGACGCACTCGCCCGCCATCCAAGGCATCGACACCGTCCGCGTCTACCACTCTGGCCCCCGGCTGATCGCCGAGGTCGACGTGGTCATGGACCCGGATGCGACGCTCCGCGACACGCACGACGTGGCCGAGGAGCTGCAGTTCAAGCTCGAGGATCTACCCGATGTCGAGAGGGCGTACGTCCACGTCGATTACGAGACTACGCACAAGCCGGAGCATCCCTTTAAGAAGGATCTGTAGGACGTTCCTCTGAGTGGTGGATGCTGCTGAGACATGTGGGAGCTAGCGTGTTGGTTCGTGGTAGGGGAGACACGAGATTCATCCAATTCGAGCCGTCGTCGTTACAGTGCCGACCCGTGCGGCGTAGATTCGTCGCCCATATCCCGAGATGTTGACGGTAAGCGCCGTGGTGACAGACAGACCGAATTGCCGACCACTTTGTGCGTATGAGTTTCCGGGATAGCGACATGGCTGCGGGTGATATCGTATCGTGCCTAGTAGGTGCATTATAGATGGAACACGATAACGAGAAGCGAGACGAAGCCTGCGGGGGACAGACGCCTGGATTGGCGGGTCGATGCCCCCGCCTCCTCCAAAGTTAGGTTCGTGTATGCGTATACCCAGATTAATTTTGCATAGCGTTGTTCTAGTCATGCGCGTATATAACTACCTACATAGTAGAGTGTAGACCTCAAAAAATTGAAGGACTACTTGATTATTGAATAACTGCGTAGTTAGTCGGAAATGCCGAGTCTGCTTTTTCCTGTTCTTCCCTCTCCTCCTCCCCTTTGCGATGCGTGCCGTTTTCTTGGGACTGGTTCGTTCGTTCGTTCGTTCGTTCGTTCGTTGCTGCTAAGCGACGGTTCGACGTCGAGTAATCGAGTCACTCGGTATCTACTGGGGAGTATTAATCACAGCGGCATAGGCTGCCGGATACCTACATAGATGTAGATTGCTTAAGTACGGAAAACCTGTCGCGAGCAAATCGACCAAAATAATTGATCAACTACCTACTATTCTGGAACATACACAACAGATGGCCGACCGACTGAAAATGATCATCAGATGGATCTCGAAGACCTAGTAGAAGCCCAACCGAGAATTGACCATCAGGGTAGGAGTGCTGAGTCGCGCCCGAGAACTCGAAAGTGCACCAGCCGGAACAGACAATCCTCGCCGAATCAGCTTCTTTCCCAGACGGTCCGTATTTAAGCGCAGCTAAAAGTTATTGGTCTATATCTTGCTCATCTGTCCAATCATATGTATACTCATCCGTCCACTCCTTCATTCATTGTATCTGTTAATTATTCGCCTTTCACCTCACTGGATAGCTGGAGTGGCCTGCATCACTTGGAACTGGGAGATCGACGCTGCAGAAGTGGCAGATGACCCCAAGTTGTACAACATATCTAACTCGAGTCTTTTACCTGTATGTACCTTAGGCCCATATAGCGATGTGTTATATGCTATGACGTCACTGAAGTACACGACTTGGCTAATACTTAGGTAGGTACTAGTGTGAAGTACACTAGCCGATATAATATACCCGTTTCTTGTTTGGGCCTGGGTCATATTCTGTTTGTTCACGAACACAGAAATATAATATTGAACAGGGATAAGAAAAAACTCCTATCTTTTTTTGTTTTTCGTTTTTTTTGTTGCTCAGGTAGAATCGCGATACATGGCTCTTCAAGATATACTTACGCTAGGATAGCTTCTCTAGCTATTTGGAGGGGGGATTCCCCAAGAACTCCAACGCCCAACGCATCTCTGATTTGACGGTGCGGTGCGGAGGCGCTGGGGTAGGCTATGACGCCATTTGGCACAGCGGTACCGGTAGGAAGAATAGAATATATGGACGAACGAGTGGACAGGATGCGTAACAATATTCTAAAGACTGTTTGGTGACCAGTAGGTAAAGTTAGGGAGTCGCAGAGAGGATGTTATTTTATATCATAACAGCCCGAGATGATAGATGTTCGCCCGTCTGGTCAGCTTATCTGCACTTCGTATCTAGGCGAGATTAACAATGCACGATGCATCATCGGTGCCTTGACATCAGGCCATGGAGTGTACAGCTACCTACTGATGCACGCAATGCGCATTGTTTACCTCGCACCTAGAAGCACCTTACAGAATATTCTGACTGGTCTCTTCAAGTTGATTCATATGCCATACACACAGCTCGCCCAGAAGCTGCCTTGTTGTGAAAGGGAGAGAGCTTTGCGGTAGATGTCCTAGAATACCTACTGTATTAAGTACAGGATAAGGCAAACTGGTTCGCAAGGATCCATCTTGGCGCCATCTTGGACCGGAACATGCTCCACGTGCTTCCGTGTTTGTTTAGCGTAGGTGGATACCGGCCGCTAGATCGGACTAGATGATGGATTCTTGTCTCAGAAACGCGGCCCTAGCCTACATAGTAGGTACTTTGTAGTACAACCACTTTGTAGTCTCCTAGCGTATTTGCTGCAGCCAGTTTTTGTTGATCGACACAATCAATCAGGTGGCAGGTGGTCAGACATATTTTCTCGAGATATCTACTGTAAGTGAAGCTATTTTAGAGGTATCGTTTTTTTACAGCCAGGAGTATCCAATGCTCCGTCTATTACAAGAATAGAGTATGGAGATAGTATCGTCTTTAATGTACCGTAGCAGTATACTTAAGGTAAGTAGCAGTTGTGCACTGTAGGCTAAGTACCTACCGTACCGGATTAGGGGGGGTATATAAAAGGATTGTAGAAATGCTTCTCAAAGACCAAAACCATTATTCAGAAACAGAATTGTAACTTTGTTAGGGTATAGCAACAGTAGTAAATCATAAGGATTTTCACTTTTCAAAAGTAGTGTTCTCTTATAATAATTTCAAAAAAAAGAATCCTGATCGCTAGAAAACAATATTGAATTTTTGGAATAATTGCACCCTCACAAGCCTTGTGCCCTTCACAAGGATTGTACCCTCACAAGAATTATAGGAGTAGGTAGGAGTAGGTGGGAGTAGGTGGGAGTAGGTAGGAGTAGGTGGGAGTAGGTGGGAGTAGGTGGTTGTAGGTGGTTGTAGGTAGTGGTAGGTGGGAGTAAAAGTAGGTAGGGGCTACAGTACTATTCCTACTCCCACC